>BQNB010017267.1:0-70228 GCA_026074375.1 Tanacetum coccineum
GGGTAAAGGTCTTGGGGATGGGTCAGTCTATTGCTTAATAGGTACCTCACTAGTTTTAGCAGGAGATGAGTCAGTCTGTGGCTCATTAGGTACTTCACTAGTAGGAGCAGGAGATGAGTCAGTCTGTGGCTCATTAGGTACTTCACTAGTGGGAGCAGGAGAAGGTGTAGGTTGAGCTTTAGATGGTCTTTCTAAAGGAGCACCCTCATCCTTAGTTGGTTGTACCAACATAGTAGCAAACAAAGGGGTGACTTTCCCTGAGAAATGTTTACCCTTTTTAACCATGAAAGAAAAGACTTTACTAGTTAAAGTATTTATAGGAAAATGATCTAAAGGTACAGGTACATTAGCTAGTTGTTTATTTAAAAAGATAGAAATAAAACGTGGGTACATGACAAACTTCTTCTTAGCATTTAAATGTCTAAGCATACGATCAAAAATTAATTTAGAAAAAATATACTTCTGATTAGATGTTAAACAAATAACAGCAGTGGTAATATTTGTAGGAATTTGATCCCAATAGGTGCTTTTTGAACTAAGACAATGATTCATTGTATGAAATAAAAACCTCCATTGGGGTGAAAACAAAGCTTTGTTAAATGTTAACAGTGTTAAATCCCCTTCATACCCCATAAGCTGTATATCATCAAATATAGCTTGATTGGGTAATGAGTTTATCCTATTAGCATCATCAAAAAGAAGATCTCTTCTTATTGATGCCTCAGAGATAGACACAGGCTTGCCAACTACTTTGGCAGTAATGTGCCTAACATTGTTGATCATTTTGGACTTAGCAGGCGTCCAAAACTGTTCAACAAATGTAGTAGAAACAACTGGACTTACAGTGAGAGCATGATGAATGGAACTGCGCGTAAGAAAATCAATGATCTCGTGAAACTCTGCATTCCCTTCAGACTTCTCTAGATACGCGACCATATTGTGCTTAGGACATGAATCAAGAACAGCCATTGTATCAAAGTTTGATCGTCGTTAAGAGAGATATTAGGGCTTGTATATACGAAAGTATTTGAGAGATTTCATAAGGAACTTGAACAAGGCACTGAGATGGATTTATAATATAGTTTAAGAGACCTAATTTTAACAAGAAACCGTTTCAATTTACACTTTGTACCCTTGGCGGTATTTTTCTTCAACGTCTCTATAGCGGTACAAACTTTGCCCAGCGGTACTAACTTTGCACTGTCGGTACTAACTGTTTCCAACCAAAGAATGAACAATGTAGGTAACAGGAGTGCTTCAGTACCATCAATAACTCTTCTCAATGACTCTCTAAATCCTATCAAACCTCTGGAAATGCATCACCTATGGTTAACAAGTTTCTGCATACTTAACACTGCATACAAACTATACAACACATCATATTGCCTCCCTTTAACCAATGCAGCTTATGGATTTATCATCCCAATAGAAACAACCAAGAACTGGAACCTGCTAACATCAAATGCCTTGGTTAGTAGATCAGCTACATTGTCATCAGTATGGATTTTAAGCACCTGAATAAGTTTCTTCTCATAAGCATCTCTTATGAAGTGGTGCCTAATAGCAATATGCTTTGTTTTGGAATGATATACTGGATTCTTTACAATGCAGATGGTGCTTTCATTATCAATGTAGATCTTTGTGTTCATGAAGTTGAACCCATAGTCTAACATTTGATTTTGAATCCACAAAACTTGCCCACAACAGCTTGCAGCAGCAACATATTCTGCCTCTGTAGTAGAAGTAGCCACAATGGTCTGCTTTTTGCATTGCCAAGAAATGAGTCTCCTGCCAAGAAATTGACAACCTCCTAAAGCAACAGAGCCACCATTAAAGTCTTGAAATTCAGCAAGGTAGGCCTTGTTTCCAGTCATGTGCCTAGAACAACCACTATTAACAATTCCTTTATTCTTTAAATCTATATGTGGATATTCATGCACATCAAATGAAAGAGATTAGATTATCTTAGGGACCCGAGCCTGTTTGGGCTTGAGTCTGCCTAGTGGATCTTTGAAAGTGTAACCGTTTCTAAGACTAGATCCACTATTGTATTTGGAGACATTGTGCCAGTTGTATCTTTGTGGTCTCCAATTACAACCTGCTAAGGGCTTAACAGCAGTTTCCCTTTTTCCCCCAACAGTACTAACTGCATTTACCTTAGCAGTATTAACTTTTTGATTTGAAAAATTTGTGCTAAGTACTGTTGTCTTTTTGAAAGGCCTTAAAGATGGTGAATGAGTTTTGTGAAAAACGCTTGGCTGTCGTAACCTATTCACAATGGGCTTAAACAGGATTAACTTTCATACAGTACTATTAGTACTGTCGTTTCAGTTAAAAACTTAGCCTAGCAGTACTAACATTTTTTAAGTACCGCTAGTTTCTAGCATATTAACTTGAATTTATTGCCAGTTCTAGTTAGTACTGCTGAGTGAACAAATTGGTTTTTGTTTATTTACTCCATTGCACATTGTTCCAAATGGCCTTTCTTCCCTATGACCAGAGTTCATATTCAACTAATTGTTTAACTACTCATCTTTCTAAGCTATCTCTTCTCATGGAAATCAACAATCTCTGATTAAATGATTAAGCACTTACACAAACAAAACATGCTTCTACAGTAAACCCATATCCCAACTCTTTCTTACAACTTTAGGTTTTAACTATGTGTGAACTTATTCTAACAGTTTTCCCCCTAGGAGTTTTTACGTTGCTGGTTAGCAAAACTATGTTTGTTTCTTTTTCTTTTGTTGTATAGGAACACATACTCTTCTTCACTATCTATTCATACTCCTCAATGATAGGAGCATCAAACCAGACTTAGGTTAACTTTCTACATTAGATTCAATGACAACTGGTTTTCAAACACTAATTCATAGGGTTCTGTACAATGTAGATTCACAGTATCAAATCCTCTTGATTTGGGATTCAGATTCACTAGGTTGAGTTTGCTTTGGACCAATGTAAAATTGTGAGTAAATCTACTTCATGTCCAGGTTCTAGAGGGCATATAATTCCCTGTCATGGGTGGGGGTACAACATGCATTCCATCTGCTGTAACAAACCTATCATACAAAGGTTGTTTTTCTAACTCACTCTCTTTATTCATAAAAACACTCTGCAACACTTCATTTTCATAGCTCAAAATACCATCATATCTGTGATCCCCATACCCAAGCCCAAACTTATCATTAGCACTCATTTGGGTATTTAGCAGTTTACTAAGATTCTTAGAAGAGTTATGCCATTTTTCTACTTTAGCCTTTAAATCTTCTTTTTCTTTTTGAGCTTCTGCTAGCAATTTCTTATGGTATGTTAGAACATCTGTTTTATCATCTAAGTCTATCTTCATAAATTTTATCTTTTGTTCATACCAAAGTTGACCTTGTTGATGAGCAACTAACTGTGCTTCAACTTTCTTAAGACCTTGAGAATATGCCTTTATTTCTATGCTTGCATCACTAAGTTGTTCTCTCTGAGCATCATACAGTTTTTTAAGGTTAGCATAAGACTCTTTACACCACTATTTGAACATGAAGTTTCCCCTCTGTGTCTGATTCTGAGCTGTTGCAAGCCATCAAAGCATAATCTTCATCTTCTTCTGAATGATTTGTCCAATCTACACCTTCTCCATCAATTGTCACCAATGCTTTAGAGTCCTCCTTCTTTCCAGTTCTGCTCCCATCCTTGTTTCTAGAATTCCATGCATCCCTCCTCCTGTTATCTTGATTTCCCTTGATTCTGCACTCTCTAGCAAAATGCCCTGTCTTGTGGCAATTGTAGCATTCAACTTTGGTTTTATCAAAGCCAACTGGTTCTTTTGCATCAAATTGTAGCTTTCCTACCAGTCTTTGTAGAACTTTTTCATTCTCATTGAGATCATGGCCACTTGCCACTTCAAGTCCATTTCTTCTAAGTCATATTCATCAATCTGTTCCAAGTCCTCATGATCCAGTTGAGGGCAACTTGATTGATTAGCAAGTAATGAGTAAAGATGATGTTTTGTTCATACTGTAAAGTTTTGACCAAAGTGATTGGGAACACAATAAGCTGTACTAAAACTTCATTAGTACTTTGCTGGTTTTCACAGAGACAAATGCTACCTTTTACGGGCAGAGTATGATGTAGTAGAGCCCTTTTACATCATCTCCTAAAGACTCTTAGATTTTTTTTCAAATCATCAAGCTGAGACTGACCAACTCCTGTTAGTCCCTCATAATAAAGGACACTTATAACCAGGCAGAAGGGTAGAGATCCTAGGAATTTTTGGATTGCATCCTTAGTGGATACCCACCTGCTCATGAATCTCATAATTGACTCAAGACTTTGGAACTGTTCATAGCCGTTGTGAAGCCTGCTTTCTATGTTGGATACGAAGAATCCTTCAAACAGTGCTTCAAGATATACTTTTGACATCTCTTGGATTTTGTCATTTCCACCAAATCTAGATTTGATGGCATCCCCACACTCTTTGCATCAGTCATCTTATGGAAATTTAGCAAGATATCATACTAGTAGAGCCATAAGCAATGGGTGTCCTTGCAATTTCTCTCTCTTTCTCCTATTCTCGGCTACAATTTCTTCTGCAGTTCTGGTAGGCAAAACCTATTTTGTCCTTTTGAATCCTTAAGTGATGATACAACCATTCCATTTTGTATAACTCCCAGATTGGATAGTCGTATGGGCCAAATAGGTTCGCGCATTTTCATAGCCCATATATCATATTCTCCTTTGTTGAGAATATGCAACTTGAGGTTGATACTGATGGGAGTTTGTTTGGGATTGGTTTTTGGATGATGTGGAGGTGGTGGTGATGGTGGAATTTCATCTTTGTGATCCAGACATGTTTAAGTTTTTTTAGATGAAGATGAATAACTAGATTTTTGTTTGGTTCTCTTATTATAGAGTTTCTCACAGGCTCCAGATACCACATGTTAGTCCCTAATTACAATAGATCTTCTGTATCCTAAATAAGGATGATAGAGCCAAGAGTTAAATATAGTTGACTATGTAGAATAAACAATGATTATTATATATGTGTTAATGCGGAATCTTAACACAAAGTACTAAAAGAACTATGAAAAAACTAAATAATAAAATCTATTTAATCTTCTTTGAATGATTACGATATACTAACTAGAGATATGATTTTTGTATGAGATAATGAGTTCGTCTATCTAACTAGCCAAGAAGGATCCTTTATAGGCCAGGATAAACCCTATACAGGCTTACAAAACGCGTCGCACATATCTTTTTTCCTAAAATATCTCATACAGATTCTCTTAAATGGTACTAACTAATCTCTACTATCAGGTACTAACTAACTGAACAATGTACTTAACATTTGTACTATCAGTACTAAAACTATAACTAAACATACTAAACTATTAAAACTGTCGGTAGACGAGTTAGAAAACATAATTCCCAACACTACCTTAAACTGACAATCTTGTGGAAACTAAACCTTCTCAATATGTCAAGACTACATATTTTTCCCGACTGATAAAATATCCCATCATCTTTCTGCTTCCACTTGCAACCCTAGAGAAGAAAGTGATGTTCTCCCATAGAACTCATCTAAAACTTGTCATGCATCAGTTTCTTAAACTCAGTACATAACTCCTTCTTTGTAGTACCAAAGATAATGTCATCAACATAGACCTGTACAAGCAAAATATCCCCTTTTTACTTCTTGATAAACAAGGTCTGATATTTCTTTCCTCTGTGAAACCCATTGTCCAATAGATATTTGGCCAAGGTTTCATACCATGCTCTTGGAGCTTGATGCAAACTATAAAGTGCTTTTACCACTCTGTAAACTTTGTCAGGATAGTCAGGATCTTCAAATCTTAGAGGTTGACACACATATACCTCCTCTTTAATTGTACCATAAAGGAAAGCACTCTTCACATCCATCTGATATACCATGAAGCCCATAAATGAAGCATAAGCTAAGAACAGCCTTATTGCCTCAATTCTAGCCACAGGAGCAAAAACTTCATCATAATCTATACCTTCTTCTTGAGTATATCCCTGGGCAACTAGCCTTGCTTTGTTCCTTGTTACTATGCCTCTCTCATCTTTCTTGTTCCTGAATATCCATTTTGTACCAATAGCTCTCTTACCTTTAGGCAAATCCACTAGTATCCAAACCTTTTGTAGTTTAAATTGTAAAAGCTCCTCCTACATTGCTTCTACCCAAGCTAGATCACTTAGGGATTTGGCAATTCTTTTTTGTTCTTCCTGAGATAGGAAATAAGTAAACAGACAAGTATGAAGGTCTTCATGAGTTTTCCCTTTATAAAAACCACTAATGAACCCATGTTCATCTGTATTCTTTGTCATTCCCCTTATCTATACACCACTTTGTATATCACCAATCACATGATCAAGTGAATGATCTTTATGGATTCTTGTATTTGGAGTAGTAGGAACTTGATATGAGGTAGTAAGGTTGCTCAAATCCATTTCTATTTCATCACCAAATAAATCCGCATGTGTGGCTTCAAGTGTATCACTTATTCCCAAAGAAAACATGTCAGATATAACTTGAGAGTGATTTAACCTTGTAGTAATAGCTGTTGGACTAACAGTATTAATATTTAGACTACCAGTTTTAAAATTTACACTAGCAGTATTAATATTTGGCCCAGCAGTATTAATATTTAGAGTACTACTCTCAGGTTGCTCTTGATCATTGAATCCACTTGTTTTACTTACACCTTCATCATCCTTCTTTTCTGCATTACTAAAAGGTTGTGGTTCATCATCACTAGATTTCTTCGAAGAAGAATCAAACATTGAACCATCTTTCCACAATGGCATCATAATGTAGTCTTGGCTAAATTCAATCTCCTTGCTAGTGTGACCTGTACCATTACTTTCTTCTGAACCTGCAAAATCATTAGAGTTTGTACCTGCAACAACTGGCACATAATTCATTAATGTTGTTAGACTATCAATATCAAACAGCCACTTTGGACCATCACCTGTAACAATAGGTTTATCCTCCAAGAACCTAATGTGCAAATTTTCTTCTACTTTCCTGGTTCTAATGTTGTATACTCTAAAAGCCTTACTAGACAATGAGTATCCAACAAAGAAACCATCATCAGATTTTCCATCAAACTTGCCAAGGTGATCTAAGGTATTAAGGATGGAAACATGACACCCAAATGGTCTCATGAAGCTTAGAGCAGGTGTTCTACCTCTAAACAATTCATAAGGGGTCTTGTTATGAGGCTTAACTATAATTACCCTATTATGCACATAGCAAGCAGTATTAACTGCTTCAGCCTAAAATGTAGTAGGTAACTTAGAGTCAGCTAACATGGTTCTAGCAGCCTCAATTAGTGTCCTATTTCTCCTTTCAGCAACACCATTTTGCTGAGGAGTTCTAGCTACACTAAATTCCCTCTTAATGCCTTTCTTTTCACAAAACTCATTCATAACTCTATTCTTAAACTCTGTCCCATTGTCACATCTGATTATTTTTACTTTCTTATCAACTAGATTTTCTATCTCAGTTATAAAGTTCTTAAGGATGCCACTAGTCTCATCCTTAGAGGCTAAAAAGAAAACCCAAGTGAATCTGCTATAATCATCAGTGACCACAAGACAATATTTCTTATTCATTAAGCTGCTCACAAAAGTTGGACCAAACAAGTCCATATGCAACATGAATAAAGGCTGAGTAATAGAGTTCTGGATCTTAGACTTACAAGAGGCTTTGTGTTGCTTTCCCTTAAGGCAAGCAACACAAGTTTGGTCATTTTCAAAATGTTTTGCATGTAATCCCCTCACAAGATTATCCTTAACCAGTTTATTTATAGTTTTAAAGTTTATATGACCAAGCCTCCTATGCCATAGCATTGATTCATCAAGTGTGGCCTTTGCAACAAGACATGTTAAGCTCTCTTTAGGAACAATATTTTTCATATCAACACTGTACATGTTGTTCTTTCTAGGAACTTTAAGTAAAACCTGACTTTCATCAGGTAACTTAAAATCAAGAGACAGAACAAAACATGCAGTGTCAGTAAAAAGAACACTGTTCTTTTTGTCACACATCTGTGAGACACTAAAAAGGTTAAACTGTAACTCCTTGACAAAGTACACATCCTCAAAATCAAGCTTACCAGTTTTAAGAGTTCCTTTACTAGTAATTCTTCCTCCTCTGGCTCCTCCCCCAAAGGTAACATATCCTCCATCAAATTCCTTAAAGTCTGAGAGATAGGACATGTTGCCTGTCATGTGCCTAGAGCATCCACTATCAACATATCCTTGATCTTCTTTTTGTGGATGACCCTGCACATAAAGATAAGGAAATTAGTTTCCTTTGGGGACCCAAGCCATCACTGACTTGGATCTGCCTCGTGCATCAATATAATTTTGTCTCTTGAAAGTAATTGATGCATTGTTAAGGTTTGGTAGGTTATAAACGCAACATGCTGAGGCCTTAAAACATTAACTAATTTTCCCTGACAGCATTAACTTTCCATAACGAAGTTGGCCTAGCATTATTAACTGCTTTTGGCTTAGCAGTATTAACTTTTTCCTTAGCAGTATTAACGTTTTGGTTAAAGTTTTTGTTAGTTAATGTTGTTCTTGATTGATAGGGCCTCTTTACAGTTGATTGTGCTAATTTTGAAAAACATGACATTGGTCTAGCTCTATAAACTGTAGTGTTGGGATGAGCAGTATTAAGAAGCTTAGCAGTATTAAGTGGTTTTAGGCTAAATTTCATTAAAACTGCTATGGGAGTCATGTTCCTGTAAGAGTTAGAGTGATCCTTTTTAGCAGAATATTTATAATTCACCCTTGTATAATTATTCCCATTTACCATCCCTTCCCTTTGATGGTAATTTCAATAAGCCTACACATGGTCAAAGCTTCCATAAACAAAACATGTTTTATTATACATCACAAAATCACCTCCTGGCTGTTGGGATTTAAGATTATTCTAGTTTCTTTGATTCCCCTTAGGTTTTTGTGATCTGTACATCTCTGCATACTTAACTGGTTTTCTAGCTGGTTTTTCTTATTATTTAACAGATTCTATCTTAGTAGGAAAAATAGTTTGCTTCTCTTTTTCTGACACTAACTTCTCACCTAATGGGGCATCAAGAGTTTTCTTAACCTCATTAGAGGTATCTTTATAGACACTCTTACTTGCCTTAGGTCCATAGCCTTCAAACTCAGGTTGTTGGAACTCCTCAAGACCAGAGTTGGACAAATCAATAGTTGGGGGTGCAAATAAGCGTGTAGGTGGAGGTGGAACAGCATTATAACTTACAAACCCCACACCTTTTCTACTTTTATCAGATATTTGACTCCATATTAATTTATCTAAGCTCTTAGAAGCATTTTCAAATTTGTTAATTTTAATCTGATTGCTCTCTTTTTCTTTCTTAAGCTTCTCTATCTCACTTTTAAGAGCATTGATTTCTGAGTCTTTAAATGAGGTATCTCTTTTTAGAACATATATAGTCCCCTATATATGAGATATCTTTTTTTAGAATAGTAAGATGCTCACAAAAATAGAACGCTCATTCTATTTGTAAAAGACAAGTTATTGTTCTACAATGCTAAACCCTCTTTTACAAGTAGCTAGATAAACTCAAATATTGTTAAACTCTATTCTTAAATCATCCAAGTGAGTATTAAGATTTCAAAGCTTTTTAGACAGGTTTTTGAACAAATTTTATCATTATGTACCTTAGAGTCTGAAAAGGCTATAAGAGCCATGTTTGTAGGGACTTCTTCATCTGCCATAAAGCTCTAGTCAAAACCAGCTCCATCAATAGCCAACATTGCTTTGGAAGAATTTTCTTCCACATTTATAGTCCTTCTAGAGCTGTCTTGATTCCTACTCCTGTTATCTTGATTCCTAGGTCCTTCATTCCCTTTGCAAAGTGTCCCAACTAAGTGCAGTTAAACACCTACCTTGCTTGTCTATCTAGTTGTGTCCACTCCCATTAATAGTAAATCCTTCTACCATTTTCAGAAAAACCTTTTTCTTGTCCTCATGCTTAGCAATGCTAACTGCCACTTCAAATCCATCTCTTCTAAATCAACTTTATGGATTTGTTCAAGGTCCTTATGTACAAGTTGAGACCCATTTGGTTGACTGGCCAAAAATGCATAAACAGTGTCATCACTTAAGTTAGCAGTACTAACTTGAGTACTAGCAGTGCTAACTTGAGTATTAGTAGTACTAACTCCATAAGCAGTATTAACTTCATTAGTACTGCTAGTAGATGACATAAAAGACCAAGTCTGAGAACTTGAGCTTGAGCAGAGCTTGCAGTTCCTTTAACCTCTTATTCAACAATCTTGAAATTGTTGTAGAGATCATTAAAGCTCATTGTGTCTAGATCAGGTTTATTCCTCCAGACCACAACATGAGTATTCCACTCAGAAGGCAGACTTCTCAAAAATTTCAAATTAAGATCTTCTTGTGAAATATTTTCACCAAGGATAGCCAACTGACTTACAATCTTCTGAAGCCTGTTAAAAATATAATCAAGAGACTCTATGCTTGGAGCACTAAAGTTCTCATACATTTGCTTCAAAAGAGTCTTCTAGGTCTTCTTGTGGCATCATTACCACCAAATCCTGTTTGTAAAGCAGCAAACAAAAGTCTTGGCATCCTTAGACTGATTAAATGTCACTAGATGTCATTTGGGAAGTGCCATTAGTTAACATACTTTCTTGCCTCACATCATTCTCTTTGAGTCTTTTCATTGGATTTTATAGGACCTGGTATTAATGTAGTTGAGGAACCATCAACATTTGTTGTTGTTTGAGCTGCTAGTTTGAATGAGTTTCCATTCTCTATGACATCCCATAGAGCATAGTCTTGTACTTGAAAGTATTGCTCAATTCTTAGCTTCCACATATCATATTCACCCTGTTTGAGAAGGGGTAACTTTGTAGTAGTATTGGTTTGGGCAGTTTCTAGATCCATCTCTTCCTTGTGAGTAAAGAGATCTTCTTGTTAGTTTCTTCTAAATCAAAGTTTCAGAACACAAGCTCTGATACCACTTGTTGATCCCAAACTATGATTGATTCTTTAGCTTGTAAAGAGTATGTTACCTTGGATAAATCCAAAATAACAATGGTAGAAACTTTGTGTGTATATTAAAGAGTATGCGGAATCTACTCTTTAATACTTAGAAGAACTATGAATATAACAGTAAATATGATTGAACAAAGATGTAACAAATAGATTCAATATTATTAAGATCAATAATACGAGTACTCTGTCTATTACTAGGGTTTACAACCTTGAAGCTATTACTATTGTGCATACAACTCTATAAACTAGGATCTCCTTTTATACACCAAGGAGTCCTTTACAAGATAACTACAGATCTTCTATATTTCTAATCTTATATGCATATCTTTCTAACTAAATAGAATATACACTGAATAAGTCAATACTTATCACTTCATACGTCTTCAACCCTTTAGCACTCTTAAGTCTTTATGCAGCAATCTTAACTCCTTCAGCAGTGTTAAGTTAGTACTGGCAGTACTAACTTTCTTCTAGCAGTACTAACTAGTTAGTACTGGCAGTTGTAATCTTGAGCAGTACTAAGTCTTTGGCTTGGCAGTACTAAGTGTTTGGGTTTAATTCCCAACATAATTCCTTTGAAGTATGTCCAATAGTTGTGTTCCAAATATTTGGCAAATATATGCATAAAATACACAATGAAGTAGGATTGGCGACTTGAATGTTTCATCCGAACTATTCAAGAAATTTACCATGCAATGCAATTGGTAAAGTCGTCATCTCCGAAAAGCCAAACATGAGCGAATGCACAACATATGTAACTTTGCTCAAACAATTCAAAAGCACAACTCAAAACTTAAATTCTCTTCTCATCAAAACTTTCTCTTACTTTACCAAATAAGCATAATATTTCTTCTTCACCAAATGAGAACCTTTTAACCATCTAAGGTTAGGACTAGGAATAATTGAACATATTCCTCAAACTATTATCGTGCTTTCTTTCAATAAGTGATCGTAAGAGGATTTCGAATATGAAGTTGATTATTATTCAAACGATAACCAATCTCACTATTCAATCCAATTACAAATTTGGAATATGAACATGAAATCGAGATTAGGATTTATCTAGATCACGAAAATATCAATCAAATGACCATAGATATTTTCCCATGTCTACATGTTTAACCATCCTCGGTTATTACATGAAATCACGAAGTCGATTGCAAGACAACAAGATTAGTCATCGAATTGCAATTCACACTTGCAATGAAGATGTTTCATTGAGTCTAAAGTGTTCAAATGTTGTGTTATTAGCTATGGTCAAATTATACATGCTAAACTTAACACACTCTAAGTAGGATTGACGACTTATGAATTTCCATCGGGAAACTCATAAGTACTCCAACTTGATAAGCAAGTCTTGGATGTCATTTCCGAAAACTCAAACTAAGAACCCTTATAACTTATATAAGCTTCTCCTAATAACCTAATTTCAACACCATCTCCCAAATAGTGGGAAAATGATCCTTGCCCAAATTTGGCACCTCCACGGATCGATGGATCCTTCATCTTAGATTCATCTTCGGTTTAGGTAAATCTGCCATATGGCATTAGATTTAAAATCATCTTCCTCTTGTGAATCTCTTGCTTAAAAAGTCCAACATACATGTAACTAACCTTTAGTAAATCATCATTATCTATAAAAAGAAACATTCATAAGATCTATTAAGGTAAATAACCTTAATTGGATTTCGTTCATAAAAGACATGCAAAGGTGCATTCTTTGAACACTCTCATTATAGAGCATTACACATTATCACTTTCAAACATACTCCTAGGTTTTAGATGACTCATTCTCTCTTATACCTACAACAACTTGCTTGCTCTATCATTTAACCTTAGAATTCTACACATCTTGATTAGGATTATGTGAACCAAAATTAATGTATGTTAGTTGAGTCATATTAGACCTTGTATGAAAAGACAATACAAATTTTATCTTTGCTACACTTCATTAGGCAAATATAGGATTTCTATTTTGTCTAACATGAGAATGACTACTGGAGAATCTATTGCACTAGAAATTTAATTTGACCTAATGGTTAAATTGCTTCTAAGAGTGAAGTTGGGTTCGTGGTATAACCCGTAAAAATGGTCATGTTTAGCCTGAATTGAGCACCACTAGTGATAGTCTCATATTCATTCTCTAATTTGACTAAATGACTCCTCCTAAATATGCCTAATGATAGTCTACATCGATAAACTTTGTATCTCATTAGGAGTGCACACTAAGCAAGTAGAAATTAGGTTTCTCCTTAGTCAATCTAGACAACATGCACCTCACATATGTGCTTTAAAGTTTCAAGATGATAACTTGCTCCCATATAATGCAATTATATGCCTTCATGTTTATCTTGATGCTCAATGGTTGTTTACTTAGCTATTGAATACATGTCTATTAAAAAGATGTTTGCCTTTTTCTAGCAAATTTAGATAAAATATCTCTTAGTTTATCTAAATGACACATGCTCCTAAATGCTAAATGCTAACATGTTTTACATGATGCTTACATTTAAAATTATCATGTTTTGTTTGTGTCATCTTACATGACTTACATGTTAATTGTGCACCTACACTATGTTAGGTTGATATATGACAAATAAGGTTTAGATGTCATATAGTCTTACACATTAATCTTGTTGATTATTGTGTTGATGCATGTTTAGATAAACTTGCATGCTTATATCTATATGTCTTATACATCTATGTATATATTTTCTCACACTAGAATATCTTTCTTCGCGTCCGAGTCACTAATCTAAATTTTCAAAAGAGTCGCAAAATGGTCTTAAATCTTTTAGAGTCTTTCTTCACACATTTCCTTACTCGTCATCTCTCTTTCTTACAAATCATCCACTCTTTCGTCAAGAAAAGGTTAGATACAAATCTAACGCTCCTTCAAGTTAGTTTAACAACTTAAATATTTCATCTGAAATATTCAAGTATCTTTAACTTGCACTCGCAAACGTTTTTTTAATTAAAGGTATATTCCAGAAAATCCATATTCAATGCCATTTATTAACAACATAAGTTAAAACGCTCTTTTTTTCTCTTCGACGAAAACATTCTTTCTCTTCGATGAAACATTCTTTTTTCTTCGACGAAACATTATTTCTCTTCGACGAAAACATTCTTTCTCTTCGACAAAAAAAATGTTAAAAACATTCTTTTCTCTTCAACGAAAACATTTTTTTTCAATGAAAACGCTCTTTATCTTTCGATCACACATCTTCCTTCTCACTCAACCACACTGGGTGAGTCCCAAACTGGAGAGATCCTTGGCTTGTACAAGGCTTAGTTATGCTAGATGAATCTAACACAACTATGGTAAAAACTGTGTTTGAGTGTTATTAAAGACTATGCGGAAACTAATCTTTAATAGTAACAAGAATGTTTTAATAAAATAGTAGAACTGTGAACAATGAGTTTAACAAAATAAGCTCCAATATTATTGATAATAATACGAATACTCTTACAGTATTAGGGTTACAAAAACCTTGAAGCTATGACTCTATGATAGACTTGTAAAAACTTATATGTAACTCTATGCCCCAGGGACCCTTTTAGACACCAAAGGGGTCCTGATGTCTTACAACAACTTGCCAGAATACTCTAATAAGCTCTTCTCGATCTACGAGTTAACCTGTACATGAATTTCTATTCTAAAAACTGACATATTCCTATACTGACAACCCATGCTGATAACCCATGCTGTGCTCTGATTAGCACTAAGTAGTACTAACTCATAACACGTGTACATCACCAAGCAGTACTAACTATACTAGGAGTACTAAGTCTTTATCCAGCTGTCTTAAGTCTTTTGCAGACTTAAGTTACTCTAGGCAGACTTCTAAGGTTTCCTCCAGCAGTCTTTGTACTAACTTAGTCTGTTTTATGGCAATACTAAGTTTCTTCACAGCATCCTTAAGTTAGTACTGGCAAGTAATAACTTAACTGGCAGTATAATCTTGGTTGGCTCAGTTACTACGTGTGTATGACATTTAGTCATCCAACAATCATCCCCTAAACTTGTGATTTACCTTTAAATCTTGAGTTTCTTTTGAATTAAATCTTCCAGTCTGCTGAGGATTCTTTCAAACACTTCATTTCTTCTGTAGTTGTTTTAGCATAAGCTTGAGAAGTTGATAACACATTTCATTTTGATGATCAGCTTGTAGCTTTCTATCCAACATCTTGGTAATTATAGCGTGTGTGAGTGGGTAAGTCTTATCTACCAGAAAGAAAATATGCAGATTCTCACATTTCACCAAGTGTACTCCACATGAGGAATACATTATCCATGCTGTAACATCATAATTCTCTAGATGCTTCCACACTTCATTCTGCATATCAGGCTCAAACACCACCTTAAGATCTCCCCACAATACTCTTTTATAGGATTCCTCTAGACTTGCATCTCTATACTTTCCTTTGACTATCTTCCAGAGATTCTCTAAATCTTCTCTATTAATATCCTGAAGCAAAGGAGTCAATGTAGTGTATCTTTTTGAGTTTCCATCAGCTCTTATAATATGATAAGAACTGATCTTTCCTTCACTTATGATTTCCACATCAACAATCATTGGGGGTTTTGTAGCCAATGGTATAGCATCAATTGTTATTTCTTCAACAGGAACAATTTCCATATACTTGATGATGTCTTCTTCCTATTGATCTTGCTTATCTATCATTTGCTTCTTTGTGATGTCTATTCTTTCTTCTAAAGTCTTTCTTTTCAAACTTCCTTCAGCTTTCTTAGAACTTTCTATCTCAACTTGTTCAGCTACAACATCTTCTTGCTGAACTATTTCTTCTTCAACTTGTTCCTTTTGAACTTCTTGACCTTTTCTCTGAACTTCTAACTCAGAATCTATAGGTCTAAAATCATGAATTTGATCCCATACCTTTCAAATATAGGCCTTATGTCATCATAGGCTCAATTCTTGAAGTTATTGCATGTGTACCTCATGATTCTTCAAGTATGTAATCATGTTTTTCCTTGCTTAAGTAATAGAGACTGGTTTATTCTTAAGAGCATGATACCTTAACACACTTAGATCATTCAAATCAGTTTTCTATGCTTTATCAACAACTTCTTCTCTTTTATCCAGCTGCTTTTCCAATTCAAATGATGTTTCAAAATCAGATTTCTTTTGTTGTTCCTGTTGTAATCTGATTAGTTCTTGCTCAGCCTCGAATCTTGCCTGTTCTTCTTCATGAAACCTTTGAGCTAATTCTTAATCAAGACTGATTTGAACTTGAACGCTTTTCTTTAACTTCTTTGGTGGCTTAGGTTCTGTCATTATTGCTTTTCCTTTGTCTTTCCTCGTCTCTGTACCCCTTCTTGTGTGTATAATTCTTCCAGCAGTACTAACCTGAGTTGCCTTCTAGCTCTCAGTACTAACTCTACTTAGGTTGGTACCAGAACAAGTACTAACATTGAGTATGCAACTAGTCTAGTACTATCTTGATTATTAGTATCTTGTTGACCTTTTTCCCAATGCACTTCGTTTTATACAAGCTCAGTAGGTGCATCTTCTTGTAACACAAGCTCGGTATCATCACTAGCTTTCTCTTGATCCCAAGTCATTCCTTCATCTTGTACTAAAGAGATGTTTGGATCTTCATCAATATCAAATATCTTCCTCCCCTATTTGGAAGAATCCTTAGGAGCTTCTTTATCTTCTAAAAGAACAATCCTAGCTCTTCTCCTGGATTTGCTTATCTTGACAATCTGCTCTAATTTCTTTACTCTTTTGATCAACTTTGTAAGAGCAGCATTGTATGTCTCCTTGGTGTGTTTTAGTTCAGATTCCAATCTTGCAACTTTGTTGATGGAGTCTGGTACATATATAACGTCAATTCATGTTAGTGACTAGCTAACCCTCATCACGTCAAGTGAGTTGTGAACACTTTGAAGAGGTGATTCATGGGGTGTTGGGGCAGTCTCCTCTGCAGCAGGTGAGGGTTGTGGTGAAGGTGATGATGGTTGAGAAGATTGGGATGGTGAAGATGTTATTTTTGAAGGAGATGTGGATGGTGCTTCACCATGAGGTAGATTTAGCATTGAATCAAATAAAGGTGTCACTACCCCAGAGTATCCCTTTGAAGGTCTCTTCATATTGCTGAATACTTTCTGTGTGAGGCTAGGTGTAGGATAGGTTCTTGTGTGGGGTTGAAGGAGTCTCTTTTGCTTGTTCAAACATATTTGGATAAATCTAGGATACATCAAAAACTTATGGGGGTTATCCAAATTCTTAACCATGGCCTCAAAAATGAATTTTGAAAAGTTGAAAGTTCTGTTTGTTGCCAGGCATATGATAGCAGTAGCTATATTGCTACTAAACTGCTCCCATAAGGTTTTCTTTGGGCTTAAACAATGTAGGACTGTATGAATTAAAAACCTCCACTGAGGTGAAAAGTTACCCTTTTGAAAAGTAAGTTTGACAGTGTCAGACACATACCCCATAAGAGCCAATTGCTTAAGTATCTCTGAATTGGGTAAAGAATTTTGACCTTCTAAGTCCTCCAATTTGAGATGTCTTCTAAGAGATGCCTCAGTAATTATCTTGACTTGTCCATCTATGCTAGCTAGTGATGAGTTTACATTTTCATTGAGCATTTGTTCGTAGCACGTAGCTTGTGCTCCGTAAATTGTTTGATGAATGAAACATATATCTTTGGTTTCTCTGTTAGAGCATAATGAATGTGACTTGTAGAGAGGAAATCAATGATTTGATGAAAATCCTCACTTCCTTCTATCTTGTCTAAGTAGCTACCATGTTATGCTTGTCATAGAACTCCAAATTAGCCATGTGATTGAGTAAAAGGTTAATTAAGGTGCTGGGATATGGTCGTGAGAGATAGAGAGTATGAGTGTTTGGTAAAGTGAATTAAGATATGATAGAGTTTGTAAGATTGTTTATTAGACCGACTGAAAAGATTTGAACTTATCTTGAAGAATTCTTATGATAATATAGAAAGATCATGAATTCTCCAATTAGTCAAACCCTAGAAGCTATATTGTTGGCGGAATTTCACAACGGCTATATTTAGTCAAAGAAATTATGTTATGACTCAAACAGTACTAACGGCCATCCAGCAGTACTAAGTTTTAGCCTAACAGTACTAACTTTAAGCCTAGCAGTACTAATTCCACCCATCAGTTTTAAAATATGTCTGGCAGTACTAACTTAACACTGGCAGTATTAAGTTTGTGCCAAGCAGTTTTTAAAATTTACATTTTTGGTCCTTGAGTTTTATAAAAAGGTTATTGGGCTTGGTTTTGTGTATTGGGCTTGTATTGGGCCCACTGGGTTTGGGTTTTGTGTGTACAATGGCTGAGATTGGCTGTAACTGGGCTAGGATTGGGCCTTCAAAGTCTTCACAGTCTTTGTCAATTGCACACAAATGGGCTGTTTGAAATTGATTGAGGGCCCATTTGGTCTTCACAGTCTTCATAATTATACTATTGGGCTTTCCCGGCCCATCAGATGGGTTAAGATTGCATTCAATAGTATTCTTCAGTTCCGGCTCCGGTTTGACTGCTGATTCTTCTGTATTGACTCTGACTTTGGCATTTTTGGACTTTGGCCTTGATTTTGCACAGTCTTTTCCATTCCATGCTCAGTTTTGTCATTTTGGCTTGGTTTTCTGTCTTTTTGTTGATATCCACTTCCTGCACAATACAAATGCAAAACAAACATATATTTGGCAGTTTTTGTCTGTTTTTGGTCATTTAAGCTCGTTTTTAGAGGTAAAAGATATGTGTAATTAAGCACTTATCAGACAGCCTCATCACCAACCTTTTCAGGGGGACCACTAGTCTGAGGTATCTTTGTGTCCTGACCTTTTTTGATTTGACTAGGTGTTTGATTCATCACACACTTTTGTTTGATGTTACATGTCCTTCCATCCATTCTTGACTGCATATTGACATTATTAGCCTCCCCTCAATTCAATACCAGATACTCAATATGCTTAGCCTACAAATGTTAGTCCAAAACCAAGAATATACTATCCAAAGTATTTTCTTGTTTAACAATATTAATTATGACTAATAGTTTGAACTAGCAGTCTTAAGTATAACAAGCAGTACTAATTATACTTAGCAGTACTAATTGACAAAACTAACAGTACTAATCCTGTACAAACATTACAAAGACACAAAGAGATTAAAATTCTAAGGATTTAGCATTCCAATACTTGCAACCAAGTACTGAAACCTTCCAACATCTAAAGCTTTTGTAAGTAAGTCTGCAAAATTGTGATATGTGTGGATTTTAATCACTTGAATTAACTTTTTATCATAGCAGTCTCTTATAAAATGGTATCTAATCTCAATGTGTTTTGTTTTAGTATGTGAAACAGGATTCTTAACAATACATATAGTACTGTTATTGTCAATATTAATCATGGTGTGCATAAAATTATACCCATAATCTAGCATTTGATTCTGAATCCAGAGTACTTGCCCACAACAACTAGCAGCAGCCACATATTCAGCTTCAGTAGAGGAGGTGGCAACCACAGTTTGCTTCTTGCACTGCCATGATATCAATCTGCACCCTAGGAACTGACAACCTCCTGTTGTTGATTTCCTATCTAAGCTTGCTCCAGCATAGTCACTATCAGAATATGCCACCAGATCAAAGGGAGAATTTCTAGGATACCAAAGGCCCAGTTTAGGTTGGCCTTTTAGATACCTAAAAATCCTTTTCACAGCATGTGAGTGTGAAACTTTAGGTGTAACTTAGAATCTGGCACATGCACATACTGCAAACATAATGTCTGGTCTAGATGATGTAAGATACATCAATGATCCAATCATTGATCTGTAGAGATGAACATCAACATCATCACCATCTGACTCCTTAAGCAAAGGCTTTTCTATATCCATTGGGGTGATAGCTGTCCTAACATATGTGAAACCAAACTTCCTTAATATCTCAGCTACATATTTATCCTGACTGATAAATATCCCATCTTCTCTGTGCTTTACTTGCAAACCAAAAAGAAATCGAGTTTCTCCATAGAACTCATCAGAACCTTGTCATGCATCAAGTTTTCCAAATTCAAAAAATAACAACTTGATAAGATCGATTTAGCCCATCTAGAATTGTTTTTCAAATAATATTGATTAACCACCCCCCCCCCCCCGCACCACACCCAACCCACAGCCAGAAATAATAAGAAAGCAATATTATCAAACAAGGTTTTTCATTCATACGTTTTCCCTATTACCCCAATTATAATTTGGGGCAACACCAACTAACTATGGTGTACTATTCGACTCTCATCAGTCGACTTGCTATCTAACTATCTAGACTCTTATTGGGAGAGCTCTAGTTTTCTATGGATAGATATATAAACCATATGCCTGATAATCTCACAAATAGCTCTGATACTAATTATGGAGATCGTTTAAGCCCATCTAGGATATGTTTTACAGATAATATAAATATGCAGCAGAATAATAAAGAACAGTATATTATCAAACAAGGTTTTATCATTAAACGTTTCCACCAAGCCTCAATATTATTTGATCAGAATAATATAGTTACCTATCTCTAACAGTAACATGGATCAAGGAAAACCTTGATTACCTTGAGGCTACATCACCACTATAGACGTCTACATCTCTAACTCTTGCACACACACATGTTTGTTTCTTGGATAGATAAACCACATTCCTATGATTCTCTTTATATAGAGAGATATCAAGGCTAACATAAGAAGATAAGAACAAACAATATATTTTAAACATTTAAAAATATCTTCTGTATCTTTATCTTCTTTAAGGAGATCTTCTGATATCTTCAAAAGCTTCCATCTTTTGAAGAATTCTTCTTTTGAATTTTAGTCCTTTTGTTTCATTCTTTTATTAATTTTGTCTCATCAAATCAAGAATCCCAACACAACTCCTTGTTTGTAGAGCCAAAGATAATGTCATCAACATAGACTTGTACAAGAAAAATATCTCCTTTTTGCTTCTTGATAAATAAGGTCTGATCTATCTTTCCTCTTTGAAACCCATTGTCCAATAAATATTTGGCCAAGGTTCCATACTAGGCTCTTGGTGCTTGATGCAAACCATACAGTGCTTTCACCACCTTGTAAACTTTGTCAGGATAGTCAGGATCTTTAAATCCTAGAGGTTGACACACATATACCTCCTCTTTAATTGTACCATAAAGGAAAGTACTTTTTACATCCATCTGATATACCATGAAGCCCATAAAGGAAGCATAAGCTAAGAACAGCCTTATTGCCTCAATTCTAGCTACAGGAGCAAAAACTTCATCATAATCTATACCTTCTTCTTAAGTATATCCCTATGCAACTAGCCTTGCTTTGTTCCTTGTTACTATGCCTCTCTCATCTTTCTTGTTCCTGAATATCCATTTTTTACCAATAACTCTTTTACCTTTAGGAAAATTCACTAGTATCCAAACCTTTTGTAGTTTAAACTGTAAAAGCTCCTCCTGCATTGCTTCTACCCAAGCTGGATCACTTAGAGCTTTGGCAATTATTTAGGATAGGAAACAAGCAAACAGACAAGTATGAAGGGCTTCATGAGTTTTCCCTTCATAAACAGTACTAATGAACCTATGTTCATTTATATTCTTTATCATTCCCCTTGTCTGTACACCAGATTGTATATCACCAATCACATGATCAAGTGAATGATCTTTATGGATTCTTGTATTTGGAGTAGTAGGAACTTGATATGAGGTAGTAAGGTTGCTCATATCCATTTTTGTTTTATCACCAAATAAATCAGCATGTGTGGCTTCAAGTGTAGCACTTCTTTCCAAATAAAATATGTCAGATACATTTTGAGAGCGATTTAACCTTGTAGTAATAACTGTTAGACTAACAGTATTAATATTTAGACTATCAGTTTTAAAATTTGCACTAGCAGTGTTAATACTTGGCCCAACAATATTAATATTTAGAGTACTGCTCTCAGGTTACACTTGATCACTAAATCCACTTGCTTTACTTAGACCTTCATCATCCTTCTTTTCAGCATTACTAGAAGATTGTGGTTCATCATCACTAGAATTCTTTGAAGAAGAATCAAACATTGAACCATCTTTCCACAGTGGCATCACAATGTAGTCTTGGGTAAATTCAATCTCCTTGCTAGTGTGACCTGCACCATTACTTTCTTCTGAACCTGCAAAATCATTAGAGTTTGTACCTGCAACAACTGACACATAAGTCATTGATTTTGTTAGACTATTAATATCAAACAGCCACTTTGGACCATCACCTGTAACAATAGGTTTATTCTCCAAGAACCTAATGTGCAAGTTTTCTTCTACTTTCCTGGATCTAATGTTGTATACTCTAAAAGCCTTACTAGTCAAAGAGTATCCAACAAAGAAACCATCATCAGATTTTCCATCAAACTTGCCAAGATGATCTAAGGTATTAAGGATGGTAACATGACACCCAAATGGTCTCATGAAGCTTAGAGCAGGAGTTCTACCTCTAAACAATTCATAAGGGGTCTTGTTATGAGGCTTAACTATAATTACCCTATTCTGCACATAACAAGTAGTATTAATTGCTTCAACCCAAAATGTAGTAGGTAACTTAGAGTCAGCTAACATGGTTCTAGCAGCCTCAATTAGTGTCCTATTTCTTCTTTCAGCAACACTATTTTGCTAAGGAGTTCTAGCTACACTAAATTCCCTCTTAATGCCTTTCTGTTTACAAAAATCATTCATAACTCTATTCTTAAACTCTGTCCCATTGTAACATCTGATTATTTTTACTTTCTTATCAACTAGATTTTCTATCTTAGTTATAAAGTTCTTAAGGATGCCACTAGTCTCATCCTTAGAGGCTAAAAAGAAAACCCAAGTGAATCTGCTATAATCATTAGTGACCACAAGACAATATTTCTTATTCATTAAGGTGCTCACAAAAGTTAGACCAAATAAGTCCATATGCAACATGAATAAAGACTGAGTAACAGAGTTCTGGATCTTAGACTTACAAGAGGCTTTGTGTTGCTTTCCCTTAAGGCAAGCAACATAAGTTTGGTCATTTTCAAAACGTTTTGCAGGTAATCCCCTCACAAGATTATTCTTAACTAATTTATTTATAGTATTAAAGTTTATATGACCAAGCCTCCTATGCCATAGCATTGATTCATCAAGTGTGGCCTTTGCAACAAGACAGGTTAAGCTCTCTTTAGGAAAAATATTTTTCATATCAACACTGTACATGTTGTTCTTTCTAGGAACTTTAAGTAAAACCTGACTTTCATCAGGTAACTTAAAATCAGGAGACATAACAAAACATGCAGTGTCAGTAAAAAGAACACTGTTCTTTTTGTCACACATTTGTGAGACATTAAAAAGGTTAAATTGTAACTTCCTTACAAAGTATCAACAAACCTGAAATCCCAAGCTTACCATTTAAGTGTTCCTTATAACTAATTAATTCTTCCTCCTCTAGCTCCTCCCCCAAAGGTAACATATCCTCTATCAAATTCCTTGAAGTCTGAGAGATAGGACATGTTTCTTGTCATGTGCCTAGAGAATCCACTATCAACATATCCTTGATCTTCTTTTTGTAAATGACCCTGTACATAAAGATAAGGAAATTAGTTTCCTTTGGGGACCCAAGCCATCACTGACTTGGATTTGCCTCGTGCATCAATATAATTTTGTCTCTTAAAAGTAATTGATGCACTGTTAAGTTTGGTAGGTCTCCAAACCCAACATACTGAGGCCTTAACATCATTAACCTGATTTTCCCTGATAGCATTAACTACCGCTGAAGTTGTCCTAGCAGTATTAACTGCTTTTGGCTTAACAGTATTAACTTTTTCCTTAGCAGTATTAACTTTTTGGTTAGAGTTTTTGTTAGTTAATGTTGTTCTTGATTGATAGGGCCTCTTTACAGTTGATTGTGCTAATTTCGAAAAACATGACTTTGGTCTAGCACTATAAACTGTAGTTTTTGGATGAGCAGTATTAACAGGCCTAGCAGTATTAAGTGGTTTTAAGCTAGTTTTTATTAAAACTACTCTGGGAGTCATGTTCCTGTGAGAGTTGGGATGAGCCTTTTTAGCAGAATATTTATAATTCACCCTTGTATAATTATTCCCATTTACCATCCCTTCCTTTTGATGGTAATTGCAGTGAGCCTGCACATGGTCAAAGCTTCCACAAACAAAACATGCTTTATTATACATCACAAAATCACCTCCTAGCTGTTGTGATTTAAGATTATTCTAGTTTCTTTGATTCCCCCTAGGTTTTTTTGATATGTACATCTCTGCATACTTAACTGGTTTCCTAGCTGGTTTTTCTTGTTGTTTAGCAGATTCTATCATAGTAGGAAAAACAGTTTGCTTCTCTTTTTCTGACACCAACTTCTTACCTAATGGGGCATCAAAATTTTTCTTAACCTCATTAGAGGTATCTTTACAGACACTCTTACTGGCCTTAGGTCTATAGCCTTCAAACTCTGGTTGTTGGAACTCTTCAAGACCAGAGTTGGATAAATCAATAGTTGGGGGTGAAAATAAGCCTGTAGGTGGAGGTGGAACAGCATTATAGCTTACAAAACCTACACCTTTTCTACTATTATCAGATATTTGACTCCCTATTAATTTATCTAAGCTCTTAGAAGCATTTTTAAATTTGTCAATTTTAATCTGATTGCTCTCTTTTTCTTTCTTAAGCTTCTCTATCTCACTTTTAAGAGCATTGATTTCTAAGTCTTTAAATGAGGTATCTCTTTTTAGAACAACAATTTGGTCACAAAACATAACCTCATTTTTCTTGTAAAAGACAAGTTGTTCTTCTACAGATGCTAAACCTCTTTTATAGGTAGCTAGATTAAACTCAGATTTATTAAACTCTATTCTTAAATTATCATATTGAGTTTTAATGTTATAAATGCTTTTAAGACATGGTGTTAGTACAAGTATTTGTCATTATGTACCACTGAGTCTGAAGAACAGCCTAAGAGCCATGCTGTAGGCTACTTCCTCATCTGCCATAAAGCTCCAGTCAAAACCAGCTCCATCAATAGCCACCATAGCTTTGAAAGAAGTTTCTTCCACATTTACAGTCCTTCTTGAGCTGTCTTGATTCCTGTTCCTATTATCTTGATTCCTAGGTCCTCTGCATTCCCTTGCAAAATGTCTCATCTTATGACAATTGAAACATTCTACCTTGGACTTTTCATAGCCAACTGTATCACTCCCATTGATAGTGATCTTCTTACCAGTTTTCTAGAAATATCTTCTTGCTCTCATGCTTAGCAATGCTAACTGCCACTTTAAATCCATTTCTTCTAGGTCATCTTCATGTATTTATTTAAGATCTTCATGTACAAGTTGAGACCTGTTTGGTTGATTGGCCAAAAATACATAGACAGTGGCATCACTTAAGTTACCAGTATTATCTGGAGTACTAGCAGTGCTAACTAGAGTGCTAGCAGTACTAGCTTGATTATTTACAGTATTAACTTCATTAGTACTGCCAGGAGATGATAGAAAGGCCATATTCTGAGAGCTTGAGCTTGAGCTTGAGGTTACAGTTCTTTTGACCTCTTGTTCAACAATCTTGAAATTATTGTAGAGATCATCAAAGCTCATTGTATCTAGATCTAGTTTATTCCTCCAGACTACAACATGAGTGTTCCATTCAAAAGGCAGACTTCTCAAGAATTTTAAATTGAGATCTTCTTGAGAGATGTTTTCACCCAAGATGGCCAACTGGCTAACAATTTTCTGAAGCATGTTAAAGATAGATTCAAGTGACTTTGTGCTTAGAGCATTGAAGTTCTTATACATCTGCTTCAGAAGTGTCTTTTGAGTCTTCCTTGTGGCATCATTACTACCAAATCTTGTTTGCATGGCATCAAACAAAGTCTTGGCATCCCTGTATTGATTGAATGTCAGTTAATGTTCATTGGAAAGTGCCATCAGCAACATACTTCTTGCTTTTACATCATTCTTCTTTTGGGCCTTCTCTTCAGTAGTAATAGGACCTTGTATCATTAAAGTAGAAGTACCATCAACATTTGCTGTTGTTCATGCTGTTGGTTTGAAAGAGTTGCCATCCTCTATGACATCCCATAGAGCATAGTCTTGAAATTGAAAGTATTGCTCTATTCTTAGTCTCCACATCTCATATTTACCTTGTTTGAGAATAGGCAACTTTGCAGTAGCATTGGTTTAGGTAGTTTCTAGATCCATCTCTTTGTGTGAATAAAGAGTTCTTCTTGTGTTGATCCTAATCCTTGATCGATTCCTTAGGTTGTCTAAGGTTAAATTACCTTGGATAAATCCAAAATAACTTGCTGTAGAAACTTTGTATGTATATTAAAGTGTATGCGGAATCTACACCTTAATACCTAGAAGTATTATGAATAAAACAGTAATCTTGAATAATAAAGATATAACCAAATGCTCTAATATTATTAAATCAATAATACGAGTACTCTTCATTAGTACTAGGGTTTACAACCTTGAAGCTTTTCTAAATTGACTTTACAACTATGAAAACTTGTATGCAAAACTGATATCTCAACTAATGCCCTAGGGCCTCCTTTTATAGACTAAGGAGTCCTAGTCGGCTTACAATACATTTCTAAGATATCATAATCTTTTCTAAATATAAACGTAATCTCTTAAACAAATACATTATGTATATCTTTTACAAAAAAACTTCAATACGTATCTTCGTAAGTATTCTTGTTCTCCAATCAATCTTTATCACATCTCTGATATGTCTTTGATCTTATCTCTGTCAACATAATCCTTCCAGCAGTAGTAATTACTCAACAGTTGTATCTTTATAACTAGCGGCACTAATTGAGTAGTAGTAACTCTAAGAATCCTTGAAGTCTTTTAAGTCCCAACAATCCTCCCCTAAACTTGATGTTCATCTTCTGAATCTTCAAGTTTCTTTGTAAAAAGTCTTCATCATACTCAGGAGGATACATTCAAACCTTTTATTAACCACTTTGTTGTTTTACCATAAGCTTGAGCAGTTGATAGCACATCTTATTCCAATGATCAGTTTAAAGTTTCATGTTAAGCGTATTTGTGATTGTAATTGGTGTGAGGGGGTATCTCTTTTCAACTAACATGAAGATGTGCACATTTCCAAACCTGACAAAGTGCACTCTATATGAATCATATAATTTCCAAACAGTCACTGTATATCCTTGTAGCTTTCTCCATATGTCACTTGTAATATCTGGTTTAAACATGACTTTTAAATCACCCTACAACACTCTTTCATATTCATCTTCAGGCCTTGAATCACCATGCTTTGTTTTGACTAACTTCCAAAGAGTCTCCAAAGAGTCTCCAAGTCTTCTCTGTCTATACCCTGAAGCATCCTTATCATTTAAGAATATCTCTTGGAACTTCCATCTGCTCTTATCAACTGATAAATTACCATTATTCCTTCTTTAAGCAGCTTGTATTCAACAAGCATTGGTGGTTTGGTAGCAAGTGGTATAACATCAAGTGCTATTTCATCATCTTTTACAATCACCAAATGATTTTTCAATTCATCTGTATCATCTGCTTCTACTTCTTCATGCTCATCAGTTTCTTTGTCATCCTCCATTTTTTGTCTCTTTGGAGATTCTTGTTGTTGCTCTTTCCCTGCTCTTTTCCTACCAAGCATCTTCTTTATGCTGCTTTTAGCTTTCTCCTCGCTACCTTCTACCTTCTTTTTATTGCTTTCTTGTGCCTCTAAACTCATAGCCACAAAGGTATTTACCCTCTTCATCTCTTTGTCAAACAACTTTTGAATTTCATCATAACTCTTTCCCTTTAGCTGTTTGTGTTTGTATCCACCCATGTGCTTAAGATAGGTAGACATTTGACTTCTCTTTTGTGCCTTGGTAGGAGGTCTGTTTCTCTTTTCTTGTGCTCTTAGTGCAACAAAATGTTTTCTTCTTTTCTCCATGAGTTCCATAAACAATTTTCCTTTTTCTTCATCTGTCAACTCCTCTCTTTCTCTTGTTTGGAGTCTCTCAGCCAGTAATCTATTAGCCTTCATCATAGCTTGCGTATTTTCCTATGATTCAATCAAGGCTATGTTGGCTTCTTCTTGCTTTTGCCTTTCAAGCCTTTCTTCTTCTATAATTTCAGCATCCAACTGAGCTTGAATATTTCTTGCCAAATCTTCATCAAGAGCAACTTGATCTTTCTTTGTTAAAGGTCTCTCAGGCTCTTGCATGATGCTTTTTCCTTTGTCTTTGATTGAGGGTTGTGTGACAGAAACTGTTGATTTAGATACCTACTTTCCAGATCATGAAAAACAATTCCCTTTGCCTTGGGTTTGGCTGCCTTGATTTCCATTAAAGTCTGAGCCAAAGTTTCTTCAACAGTTGTAGGAATTGTAGGAACATCACTATCTTCAACACCAGCAGTAGTAACTGCTTCACTAGTAGTACTATCATCAATCTTTTTACTTTGCTCATCTTTCTCACCAATTGTAGCATCCACAAACATCTCATTATCATCCAGAACTCCAGTATCAAACATCAAGTCTTCATCCTGCCTTTCTTAAGTTTCATTAACTAGAGTGACCCCAACATCTGCATCAATATCTCTAATGCTCCTCCCCTGTTTGAATGCATCCTCCTGAGCACCCAAACTATCATCTGAGGATTCAATTATTCTAGCTGAACCAACTTTCTTTAATCTTTGAAGCCTTGTGGTTCTGAACCTTCTCCTCCTTTCTAGCTTTTCAACCCTCTTCTTGAGACTAGCAATCTTAATAGCTTGATCAGATTTAGCCTTTTCCAAGTCAGGAACCTATTTTTGCAATTTGGTACATAAAACCCTCAAATCATTAAGTTGCATGCTATCCTCACCACTGGGTAGTGGATCATTGGAAGGTGTAAGTACACTATCCTCATGCTCTGTCTCATCATGAGCAACTTCTGCTTCCTTCCTCTGTTTCCTCTTGGACTTTTATTTCTTCTTGGGTTGAGAGGATGTAGATGGTTGATCAACAATGGGTATTTGATTGGAATTAGTTAGATGGTCTGAATCCTCATCCACTTCTTCAGAATCTTGAACCATTATAGTATCAAATAAAGGTGTAACCTTCCTAGAAAATCATGTTCCTTCCCTCTTCATGTTCCCAAATAGTTTCTTAGTAAGAGAAGGGTTAACAAAAATCTTCTTATGTTTGGACATATCTCCTAACTGTTGGTTCACAAAGACTTGAACAAATCTTGGGTACATCTAGAACTTATTCACATTTTCTAAGTTCTTTACCATGCTGTCAAAAATGTACTTGGAAAAATTAAATTTCTGATTATTAGCAAGACAGATTATTGCAGATGCCATTGTACTATTGAATTCATTCCAGGCAGTAGTCTTAGAACTAATGCATTGTAGAATGGTATGAATTTAGAACTTTCATTGTGGTGAAAAGAAAGCTTTATAAAAAGTAAGCTTTTGAGAAACTTTTTTATACCCCATTCTTGTCAATTCTTCAAAAATAGTAGCATTAGGTAGACATGGAGAACCCTCAGCATCTTCCAGCTTAAGATCACATCTAATAGATGCTTTATTGACTATAATCTTCTTCCCGTCAATTAGGGCTTGTATCTGTACATCCCTATTAACTATTCTAAGCTTAGCAGAATCCTAAAACTGTTGAATACATGAGATGTAGATCATAGGATTAATAGTAAGTGCATATCTAATGGGATTTGCATTTAGAAAATCAACAATCTGCTCAAATCCTCCACTTTCAGCAGGCTTTTCTAAAAATGCGACCAAATTATGTGTTTTAACAAACTTGTGTGTTGACATTATTGAAAAAGATGACCAAGAATCCCGAATATGTGTGACAAATTAGGCACAAGTTTTGTTGGATTAATTAGTATTAGTGACCGTAAACACTTTATAGTCACACGAATGATTTTTGAGAGTGACTATTGTTCGTACCCGTTTCCACATAAATATAATAATATATGAATCATTTGAGATGATTTTATTCAAGTAAACGTGTATTTTGGTGACTAATTTCCCGTCCCGGGGGCCACATGAATATATATAAATGTGACATTTGTGATGAATTAGTCCACACAACTGGTGTTGTGTATTTTAGAGATGTCACATACAATTTTAAAAATGGCCAAAATTCTTAATTAAGTGTGACCATATGCGTTCTTTAAAAGCAATTAAATGGTGTATTTTTATGTGATTATTGTTCATCCAATGGTCACATGATGTATGTTTTGTGTGGCCTTTTTTAATATTTAGTCACACAAAGCATGTTTTTTTTATTTACTCACATCCAAGTTACCAAAAGTGGCCAAAAGTGTTAATAAAGTGTACCATATTTGTTTAAAAGTCACGTGAATGTGTATTTTGTGACTATCTTCAATCCAATGGTCACATAAATTTTAGTTTGTGTGGCATTTTGTAATAATTTAAGTCACAGAAGCATGTCAAAATAAAACAAAGAGTGACTAAATAATGTTGATAAGCGTGACCATATTATAGTGAGTTGCATCTTTTAGTCACATATAACCAAATCAAATAATTTGTGTCATTTATAATATAGATATATTTAATATATATAATAATATATAATATATATAACAAGCAATTAAAAACAAAAAGCAATATTTCAAATTGAAATTAAAACTCGAAATGATATAACTGAAACAAATAGACAATTGTAATGTCGTACATAATCAATTCTACAGCTAAACACAATCTATGAACATTTCTAAGTAGTTGGATAAAGGAATAGATATTTGCTGTGTTTCTTAAAAAGATGTCAAGAAGCTGCTACATGTCTCTCTTCTGTCAGTCGGAGCTCCGTCATCCAACACCTCTATCACGATCACCATCATCATGCCAACAACCACAAACACAATGTACTACACAAACACTCATACTTAAAAATAACAATCCGAAAGGTATTTAATAGCACAAAACTTCTTAACAACACACAATAAACCGACAGTATTAACATATATATTAAGCTGGCATTAATTTCACCTTAATCCCAAATAGCAGTATTAAAAAGAACTAGCACACTAAATATAAAGCAGCATTAATAACAACAAAGGCAGCACTAATATCATATTGCAGCATTAATGTTTGAGCAGTATTAACCCATGAGCGGGATTAATATCATATTTGGCAGCATTAATTAATATCTTACAAGTACAGAATGAAAGCACTTACAAGGGAGTTGAGTCATTGCGGGAAACTAACTTTTGTTTGACTTTGCCAAGTCAAACAACACCAAACTATCACTACTACAAAAAATGCGAAAAAGATCGGTTTAAAATGCTCATAAAGATCGGTTTTTGAAAAAAATTTTTTTTTTTGTAACCGACTGCTCTAATATACAACATATCAGACAACAAGTGTACTTTACTGCAAAACTTATGAACTTACTATGAACAAGAAGGGAAACGTGAAGACAGCTTGAGCAAAGCAATCAAACACATTGACCTCGTAGTAAGATCCAAAGTATGTCCGATGGATCGCAACTCATAACATCCACTCATCATTTCTGTTACCTGTGCATAATAGTTTTCAGGTTAAACAAAGATTGAGAGAGAATTCAATAAATATAATCATCAAAAAATTAAATAAGATAAGTTAAATTTGCCCATAGCAACATTAAACCTCTATAACAACCCACCCATTAGCACCACTATTAATCTGTAAGTCAAAAATATTAACTTTTTGACGAAAATGGAAGTACGGAACTTTCCAGGATATAAAAAAAATATATTAACTTGAAGTAAAAAACTCAAAGTGAAAGGTTCCTCGATATCAGCTTACCAATATTGTTTACCACAAGTCAAAATACTCTCCAATGCAACCATACTCTAACCACTAACAACTGCTTCTGTTTGAAATCAGTTACGCATTATAGTCAAACATGTGGATATAGGGGAGGGAACATACCTAAAATTAAACTGCGAAATTGTGACCAAATGAATATTGGCTTATTAAGAGGGATTTGTTTACCATGTCAATAGATGTTTGGATAGCTCTGTATAGCGACCATACTGTATATCCATGGAGGTTAGATGCATTGGTTATCACAACTAGAGCATGCCATACTTCATCTTTTACATAATTTCCAGCCTATTGAGCATAAGCATATATTAAAGATCAAAGAGAAATCCAAAAAGGTGAAATACATTGTGTAGAACTCATAGAGCATATTTACCAAAAAGAAATAATAGTTTAAAAACAAGTCTTGAGTTGAGAGAATATCACGAACTATATAATATGTATATATATACTTGATAGACACATCCATTCTGGTTCTTTCAGTTCAAATATTAAGAAAAAAGGTAAACAGGTGGGTAATCATCAACCAAAAGTATATTTAATAGAATACTATTAAATTAAACACTAATGGTTTCGGGTCTAACCCAATCCGTTTCTAACCCCCACCAAAATTTACTGGTGGTTGGTATAATCCCATTTTTGGCCTGTAACCTACCTCATCCAAGTTTTTAAACCCCTGTAATAATTCAAACATCCAGAAAGATTCAGCTAAAATGCAATACACATTCAATCCCTTAACTGGTAAATAGCCTCAATTTGTTGAAATTAGTAGATTTATTTGTAAGCATTTGACATGAAAAATGGTTCAGCATCAAATAATGACAAAAGAAAATTATAATATGGAAAAGCTATTAAAATATTATACCTCACAAAGAACCTTGAGCATATGATCAATGTACCAAAGTTTATCCGGGGAAAGCCTAGAAAAGAGTCACATGTAAAAACATAAAATTATCCATCATATTCAGGTCAAAAGTAATTCATATGCACCACACTCTAAGGTATGCTTACATGATCATATAATTTTAAACCATGTAGACAGTGGTGTCATAGGAGTATTGTAATTATCAAAGACAATTACACACTTAGAATATGGATTAACTCTTCACTTACTTTTCCACAATGGAGCAAATTTGGCAGTAAGATCTTCCTTTAGAATCCTGGTCACTTATTACTAAATAATCAATCCTTGGTCAAGGGTTCGACATTAGTCTCGTTTATCAGAAGATACACAAGTTTAAGGGCTCTTTTACGGATTGAAGCATCTGAACCTGATAAAAAAGGATGCACTTTGTCAGATACCGTGTAATAAGGTTTTGTATATTCTAGAAAATGCTCAGTTATGTTGCTCACCTAGTGTAGCCAAAACTGTTACTAAAAATGGGCATTCCCTAAACTTAGTCGCGACAGTTAATACATCAGAACCTTTAAATGAGTGAGAGCCAACTTCTTCTAAGACTTTAATAAAGCAAAGGTCACACCAACTCCTTCTAAGACTTGATGACAACATACAAAACTTGCACCATCAAAATGATAGCAGACAAAACATGCATCTTCAAAATCAATTTCGCCTACATTATTAAATTAAACAATCCTAAACACCCTGTTATTCATAATTATTAATTAGGGTACAACAAATAAGGAAAAAAGCTTCAAAATCATACGATAAATGATCCTCACAGCAAGTAGGCTTTAGATGCTGTAACCAATAAATTATAATGGGAAATACTATAGGCAGTCCCTTCGGCTTTAGATGCAGTTGATGAACTCAGATGGTCAGGGTGCCACTGCCAGGGCAGTTACTTTTTTCACTGAAAACCTACGTTCACCTCTAACATCAGTTTGTAAGATCCCGTTAATTTATAAAAAACCACTGATGCATACATAAAGCTGTAATAACCAATTAATCATTGATGAAAAAAATGATTCAACTTTGATTATTTCAACTTAAAACAATAAATAATTTACAAAATCAAACTAAAGATGCAAAAAGTGATCATAGTATACAAAAAGATAACAGCTTTGGTATGAGCTACTTACTGCTGCAGATGCATCACGACCAAGTTGCTCAACCTAATTGAGTTTCATATGAGCTACGTACGTTATGGAATTGAGTTTCTTGCATAAGATACAACCTAAATGAAGAGCATCTTGTAAATAGTAATAATGTCCTTACCTGTAGTCTAGCATAATACATGGACTTCCCCACCATTCCAAGTAGCAAATGAAAGCAGTGGAGATTACCTCTTAAGTAGTGGAGATTACCTGTTAAGTAGTTAGCACTCATCATGTAACCAAATATCCTAACTTTACATTTAAAATCCCTAGTATACAAATCCAACTACATGTGTTAGACATGGATTTAAAAAGTGAGAAAACAAAACAAGAACATATACATGATTCTTTTTTTGTCTTTCTTAAAAATCCCAAACCAAGCTTATTAGTTTATTTCCTTCTCAAAAAAGATAACATCTTTTACCATAAGCTTAACCAAACACCTTAAATGTTCTTAATAGATTAAAAAAGCTATTATATATGCACTTGAAACAAGCTTACTGGAACAACTTCGAACACAAATCCAACACATATATAACAAGTGTCCCTTTGTTACTGAATAGTATATACAAATAACAAACATCAATTACATATCCATATTGTGAGGGCATAAGCAGACCTCATGGAATAAGGTTCAAACTTCAAAATCAAAAATTAAACAATTTCCAAATGAAAGTAAAAATTATACCTGCTTTGTGTGAAGTAGCAACTGATTGTGTGAGTATGGTAGTTGGGTGGCGGCTGTGAAGGTTAGGGTTTGTGAAAGGGAAAGGGTGAACAAGAAGCTAAAACAATTTCCCTTGTTGAATCAGTGATGATAAAAATTTAGAGAATGGTTAGGGTTTGTTTGGTGAGAGTAGTGAGGCAGTAGGGTGTGATTTTAGGGAAATGGTATTGTGTTTCGTGTGTTAAAAATTTTGGTGAAGCAGCAAATGAAAAGTTGTAGCCCGCTAAATGGAGAAATAAGGGGGAAATTTTAGGGTTTTGATTTTGGGGAAAATTAGTAGCGGGAAGAAGGAGAGGGAGAATGAAGAGCCAAACTTTTGGGTTTTCTTTTAATAGTTCTCAAACTTTTTGGATTTTCCTATAAAGCATAGCATTAGTCAGTAACAACATAAATTTTAGACACACATATTAACTTACGTGACTATATGTATCGAATTTTGGTTACACTTAATCATGTATGTCTATGGTTTAGTGTGACCATATATGACATTTGGTCACACTGTTCAAGTGTGTGACATATATTTGTCACTTTTAAATGTATATCGTGACTAATGCTTCAAACTTACTTTTCAGTTGTCACACATTTCAAATTCATATGTGGCTAAATATTCAGCAAAAAATAGCAGTCACTTTTAAATAATGTGTGACAAACTTGACTATATGATTTAGCCACATACACAATTACTTCATGTGACCATATATGGATTTTGGTCACACTGTTCAATTGTGTGACATATATTTGTCACATATGTATATATATAGTGTGACTAATGTTTCAAACTTATTTGTATCTGTCACACGTCCTAAATTATAAGTGACTAAATAATCAACAAAAAATTACCAGTTAAACTATGTCTAGTCACATAAAATATTCAAATGTATGACAATGAAATTCGGAATATGGTACACACAAATTCGAGTTCAAATTGTCGGTGTTTATTTGTACTCCTGGTTCATTTATTCCATAAATATCTGGACTGTGTGGCCGTGTACTAAAAAAAACAACATGTGTGACCAAATCCACTTTTTGTAATAGTAGATGTAGATCATAGGATTAATAGTAAGTGCATATCTAATGGGATTCGCATTTAGAAAATCAACAATCTGCTCAAATCCTTCACTTTTAGCAGGCTTTTCTAAAAACGCGACCAAATTATGTGTTTTAACAAACTTGTGGCTCGACATTATGATAATTTTGATGATGGATGACATAGTTGAGTTGGGGTTTATGATTAGAGAGTATATTAAGGTGTAAAATCAATCGAATGAGTGATTGAAACCCTTAATTAAAGTATTTATAAAATCACCTCAACAGACAGGAACTTGAATGGCAGCACTAATGATGCTCCTAACAGCTTTAAACTTAAACCGGGCAGAAGTAACTTAACTGCAGCAGTAAATTAAACCTGGCAGCAGTAAATTAAACTTGGCAGCAGTAAATTAAGCTTGACAGCATTAACTTAAGCTTAGCAGCATTAAGTTGAAGTTGAGCAGCATTAATTGTAATACACCAGTAATTACCCTAATTTCATTCCAAAAAGCAATTTTCATCATCAAATTTGATTCTCACAAGCTCTCTTTCTGTTTTTATGCTCACAATATCTCTCAATTCTTTTTGCTCACATAATAACTTATTTCTGTTTTTATGCACACATCTCTCTTTCTATTTTTAAGCTCACTTAATCTCTCATTTCTTTTGGCTTACCAAAACACTCTTTCTATTTTTATTTCACAAATCTCTTTATTCTTTTGAGCTCACAAATGCAGACAGTTTTGTACAATGTGTCATCAATTCCATAAGTTGCATACTGTCCTCCCCACTTCTAAATGTGTTAACTTTTGAGACAGGTGGATCATTGGACTGTTTAGATGTAGTCTCAAACCTAGTTTGAGCATCTACATCCCCCAATATGGTATCTTGGCACCTGAGACCACTTACTTGAACCAATTCCCTAAGAACTTGGCTCATTAAGTGTTGCCATAGATTGGGTCTTAATTTATGTTACCACTATCCTGCTCTGCTTCTAAGCTAGAAGTAGTAGTGGCAACCCTTTCCATTCTGTCACCCAACTCCTTATGGACAGCCTCATTACCAACCTTTTTCAGGGGGACCACTAGACTGAGGTATCTTGGTGTCTCGACCTCTTTTGATATGGCTAGATGTGTTTGATTCAGTTAACACTCTTTTGATTTTACATAACCTTTCATCCATGCTTTGACATTACATTGACATAAGTAACCTCCCCTCAAACAATGCTTCAAGAGTTAAGAATTTTCTCAACAGTTGTAACTTTGGCACTCAGCAGTACTAACTTTTGCCTGGCAGTAATAATTTTCCGCTTAGCAGTAGTAAGAAATATATAACAGTATTAACTTTGTCTTCAATAATTATACAACAACATGCCTCTATTCATCACAAGCACACTAGAAAATACTAGATAAACAAGTGAGAATTCACGAGGATCCATATTTATGCATAACTCATGAATAAAAGTTAAAAACTATTATCCAAAACATTAACTTTCCCTCAACCAATTCTTTAGAGGTGAAGCATTCAATAATCAGGTATTCAATATGTTTTACCTACAGGTGTTAGTCCATAGCCAAAAATACACAATCCAAAGTATTTTCTTCTTGACAGCATTAAGTATGACTAACAGTTTTAACAAACAGTTTTAAGTATAACTAGCAGTACTAATTATACATAGCAGCACTAATTGACAAGACTAACAGTACTAATCCTTTATAAAACTTTTACAAAAACATAAAGAGACATAGACATTAAGGATTAAGCATTCCAATACTTGAGACCAAGTATGAAACCTTCCAGCATCAAAACCTTTTGTAAGAAGATCTGCAACATTATAATCAGTGTGAATTTTAACCATTTGTATTAACTTTTTAGCATTGCAATCTCTTATAAAATGATGCCTAATATCTATATGTTTTGTTTTAGAATGTTGAACTGGATTTTCAATAATGCAAATAGTACTGTTAATGTCAATATTAATGACAGTATTCATGAAATTATACCCATAATCCAACAATTGATTTTGAATCCAGAGTACTTGTCCACAGCAACTAGCAGCAGCCACATATTCAGCTTTAGTTGTAGAAGTGGCAACCACAGTTTGCTTCTTACACTGCCATGATATCAACCTGTTTCCCAAAAACTAACAACCTCTAGTTGTTGACTTCCTATCTTGAGTTGCTCCAGCATAGTCACTATCAGTATAAGCAACTAATTCAAATGGAGAATCCCTAGAATACCAAAGGCCTAATGTTGGTTTGCCTTTCAAATATCTAAAAATTCTCTTTACAGCTAAGAGATGTGATGTCTTTGGTGTAACTTGAAATCTGGCACATGCACATACTGCAAACATGATATCTGGCCTAGATGTTGTAAGATACATCAAAGACCCAATCATAGATCTATAGAGATGTACATCAACATCATCAGCATCTCCATCTTTGACTAAAGGCTTTTCCAAATCAACTGGAGTTGAAGCAGACTTCACATCAGTGTAGTTGAATTTCTTCAAAATCTCAGCTACATATTTATCCTGACTGATAAATATTCCATCTTCCTTCTGTTGTACTTGTAATCCTAGAAAGAAAGTAAGTTCTCCCATAGAACTCATCTGAAACTTATCCTTCATAAGCTTCTCAAATCCAGTACATAACTCCTTGTTTGTAGAGCCAAAGATAATGTCATCAACATAAACCTGTACAAGCAAAATATCTCCTTTTTGCTTCTTGATAAATAATGTCTGATCTATCTTGCCTCTTTTAAACCTATTGCCCAACAGATAGTTAGCCAAGGTTTCATACCATGCTCTTGGTGCTTGATGCAAACCATAAAGTGCTTTGACCACCTTGTAAACTTTGTCAGGATGGTCAGGATCTTTAAATCCTAGTGGTTGAGTAACACAAACCTCTTCCTCAATAGTTTCATATAAGAAGGCACTCTTCACATCCATTTGATATACCAGAAAACCCATAAAAGAAGCATAGGCCAAAAACAATCTTATTGCCTCAATTCTTGCCACAAGAGAAAAAACTTATTCATAGTCTATTCCTTCTTCCTGTCTATGACCCTGTGCAACCAACCTTGCTTTATTCCTAATCACAATCCCCCTTTCATCTTTCTTGTTTCTGAAGACCCATTTTGTTCCAATGGCCCTCTTTCTAATAGGCAAATCCACAAGTATCCAAACCTGTTGGAGTTTGAATTGTAGAAGTTCTTCCTGCATTGATTCCACTCAAGATGAATCCGATAGGGCTTTAGCAATGCTTATGGGTTCAATCTGTGATAGGAAACAAGCATATAAACAAGTATTCAGGGTATCATGTGTTTTTTATTCATATACATCACTGAGAAACCCTTGTTCAGAAGTAGGTTTTGTCATTCTTCTTGTCTGAACAGATGTCTTCACATCTCGAATCACATATTCAATTGGATGATCCTTATGAATTCTTGTATTTGGAGTGGTTGGTATTGTATAGGAATTTGTGATGTTCCTCAAATCAACTTATGGTTCTGCTTCATCACTAAGGAACTCAACATGAGTGGCTTCAAGTGTATGACTAGCTCCCATTATGAACATATCTTTAGGACTTTCTTGATCATTTGAACTAGCAGTATTAACTGATGGATCAACAGTGTTAAGTTTTAAACTACCAGTATTAACTTCAGGACTGACAGTATTAACATGTTGTCCACCAATATTAACTTCTTTAGGACTGCTATCATCTTCAAAATTATCTTGTTCACCATTCTGATTATCTAGACCATCTTCAACCTGCTTTTGATCATCAGCAGCAGATTTTGGTTCACCATTGTTAACATCCTTGGAAGGTGAATCAAAATATGAAGCATCTTTCCAAATTAGCATCACAATGCAGTCTTGTCTAATTGCTTTTGATGTACCTGCACTAAATTCACCTTGTGTACCTGCAGATTCATTAATGATTGTACCTACAGCAACTGGTACATAATTCATAGATTGGGTTAGAGAATCAATATCAAACAGCCATTTTGGGCTATTTCCTTCTATTATAGGTTTATTCTCTAAAAACCCAATATGCAAGTTTTCTTCTACCTTCCTGGTTCTAGTGTTGTATACCCTAAAAGCTTTACTACTCAAGGAATATCAAACAAAGAAACCTTCATCACTTTTGCCATCAAACTTGCTTAAACTGTCTGAAGTATTAAGAATAGTAACATGACATCCAAATGGTCTCATAAAACTTAGAGCTGGTTTAAAACCTCTAAAAAGTTCATAAGGTGTCTTGTTATGATGCTTGACTACTAAGACCCTATTCTGTATATAACAAGCAGTATAAACTGCTTCAGCCCAAAATGTGGTAGGTCAGCTAACATTGTTCTAGCAGCCTCAATTAGTGTCATGTTCCTCTTCTCAACTACACCATTTTGTTGAAGAGTCCTGGCTATACTATATTCCCTCTTAATACCTTTTTCTCTACAAAAATCATCCATAACTTTGTTCTTAAACTCTGTTCAATTATCACTCCTTATTATTTTCACTTTCTTATCCACTAGGTTATCTATTTCTTTGATAAAGTTCTTAAGGATCTCACTGGTTTCATCCTTAGTTGTTAAAAAGAAAACCCATGTAAACCCGCTATAATCATCAGTGACTACTAAGCAATACTTCTTATGCATTAAAGTACTCACAAAAGTTGGACCAAACAGATCCATATGAAGCATAAACAAAGGCTTAGTAATTGGATTCAGAACTTTGGACTTACAAAAAGCTCTGTGTTGCTTCCTTTTAAGACAAGCAACACAGGTTTGGTCATTTTCAAAACGTTTTAAAGGCAATCCTCTTACAAGATTATCCTTAACAAGCTTATTTATATTCTTAAAATTAATATGACCAAGCCTCCTATGTCATTGCATTAATTCATCTGATGTAGCTTTTGCAACAAGACAAGTCAAACTCTCTTTAGGAACAATGTTCTTTATATTAAAACTATACATATTGTCCTTTCTAGGAATTTTAAGAAGTATCTGATTTTCATCAGGCAACTTAAAATTAGGAGATAAGACAAGACATTCGGTGTCAGTAAAAAGGACATAGTTCTTTTTGTCACACATTTGTAAGACACTAAAAAGTTTGAATTTTAACTCATTGACAAAGTATACATCTTCAAAATAAAGGCTATCAGTTTTAAGTATTCCTTTACCAGTAATTCTACCACCATATGCTCCTCCTCTAAATGCAACATAACCTCCATCAAATTCATTGAAATCTGAGAGATAATGTAGGATCTCGTAATCACTTCACTTCATATCATACAACACAAATCAAACTAGAAATTAGAAAGAGAAAGAGTTGATCTTTTAGAGAGAGAAAGAGGAGAGAGAATTGAGAGGGAATGAGAGAAAGTTGGAAAATGAAATAATATTAGAAATGATCAACTAACTCTTTTCTAAATAGAAAAGAGTTTATATACCCTGACACATTAAGTGACGTTCGGGATAATTGACTAGGACCCAAGCTCGGGTTTTGCTTGGGATTAAACCCAAAACATATACAACATTAGATTAACTATCGAGCCTGATTCCCGATATTATACTATTACAACGTTAACTAATTGATTGACCGAGACTTAAATACATAATGGACAAACTTCATGTTCGACTCAATATTTTGAGGCTAACAATCTCCCCCGAAGTGAGTTCATTGATGACACTCCTTCATGAGATCAATGAGATTGCTTTCGTCATTAAGCTTATGTGGTCTTGGTCTTTCTCTTTGTTCTTTGTTGTATGCTTGTTCCTTCATGCTTTGCGATCTTGACTTTGAGCCTTTGTCATTGTCTTTATCATCTTTGCCATCTTGCGATCTTGTGACTTTGGCTAACATTCTCATACTATACCTCATCTTAAAAGCTTCAAATCAGAGTTAGCGGAAGTCTTTGTCTTTAAATCTTGAACTTTCATGATTGTTTGTCTTTGTAGAATGAGCATGAATATATGGTAATGAATCGACTTTGGTTGATTGGGATACCGTCACCATCGTTTTAACCTGCAGGTTTACGTTAGTGATAATCGATAAAATTGATTTGAAAATCAATCGAAATGTTACTTGTAAAAGCGTTTTTGTAACACATCGGAAGTTTTAAGCTTTTATCAAAATTCATTAACCGTCAATTCATTTACTGGACCAAATCGATATCCAGTTGTCACAAGTTTGATTCATATAGAATCTCGCAAGTCACCTACCAAGAGCTTGTTTGATGCTGACTCAAGCAGGATTTCCATCTTCATTGTGAATACTAAAAGTATCACTCAGATGTTCTGGCAAATATCATAATGATATTGCGTAGGATGTGTCCTAACGAGATTTTGATTGATCTCTTGGCTCTAGACTCGATTAGTGCATTTTGGTTTTAGTACTCGGAGGCTGGAGCATATTGCCACCTATTCAATATCAACAATCTCAGAGTGAGATGTCAATAGATAATGTGTGTATCTCCGTGACAAATGAGACAAGTTTCTGTTGAGAGAAACCCGAATGGCTGGGAAGGGTTGTGCATTGCATCACTGGGTCCATGATGTCGTTTTCAATGTCAGCAATCAACTTGTGATTCTGACAGCATATGTATTGACCCGGTCCTCCTTTTATAAGTAGCAGCTGTAATCAGTTTGATTAACTTAACAATTAAATCATCACACTGTTTCTTAAGAGTTTCATAGTTTTCAGACAAGTTTTAGAGCAAGTTTTATCATTGTATACCTCAGAGTCTGAAAACGCCATTAGAGCTATGTTTGTCTGAACCTGTTCTTCTGCCATATCACTCCAGTCAAAACCTACACCATCTATAGCCAACATTGCCTTTGAAGATGTGTCTTCATTGTTTCCTTGCTTCCTAGTGTTGTCTTGATTTCTAAACTAACCCTCTTTGTTCTTTGGTGCTCTACATTCCCTGGCAAAGTGTCCCATCTTGTGACAGTAGAAACCTCTACCTTTGGATTATCATACCCAGCCAGTATCATAGCATTATGAAAATTTTCCTTTCATGTTATCTGAAAGTACCTTTTTTGCCCTCATACTAGCAAAGAGAGCTGCCACTATCAAATCCATTGCTTCCAGATCATCTTCATGAATTTGCTCTAAGTCCTGCTGTAGGAGATTAGAACCATTGGGATTCTCAACCATGAAATCATACACCGTATTATCGCTGAAGTTAGCAGTACTAACTTGTGGACAAGCAGTGTTAATATTAGAGTTAACAGTACTAACTGCATATGCAGGATTAGCAGTATTAACATCATTAGTACTGCTAGTGCTTAGAGCAGTCATAAAGGCTAAGTTTTGAGCACACAACTTCACTAACTAGTCATCGATTTCTTACATCTTAGTTCAACCAATTTTGAATTGTTGTAACAAAATCAACAAGCTCATTGTTTAAATATCAACCTTATTCATCCTGACTACAACATGAGTATTCTACTCAGGAGGCATGCTTCTCAGAAATTTTAAATTTAAGTATTCTTGAGTGATGACCACACCCAAAATTGCAAGCCTACTAACAATTTTCTAGAGCCTGTTAAAGATATATTCAAGAGACTTTGTGCTAGATGCACTGAAATTTTCATATTGTTGCTTCAATAGTGTCTTCTGTGTTTTCTTAGTGGCTTCATTACCTCCAAATCGTGTTTCGATAGCGACAAACATTGTTTTAGCATCACTGTATTGACTGAAAGTAAGTTGATGTTCATTGGGAAGATCCATGAGTATCAATCATCTAGCCTTCACACATCTGCTTATTGGCTTTTCTTCCGCATTAACAGGTACTGACATCTTTTGTAACAGAAGTACCATTCTCTTGTACTGTTTGTGGTACAGATACCCAGATTACCCATTCTCATGACCGTTCTATAGAGCAGAGTCTTGTACCAGAGTTATTTGCATAAATTCATATCACCCACAACTCATACTCACCTATTGTTGTGTTTTGGTAAGCTTAGCAGTAGTAATTACTCTAGCAGATTCGAAAAAAATTCCATAACTTCTAGATCAAAAGTGATTTAGTTTCCAGAACACAAGGCTCTAATACCACTTTTTGATCCCAACTAGATCTTGCAAACATTGTAAAACGGTTAGTTGTATTGAATAAATTCAAGACAACTATGCTGTAAACTTTGTTGATACTAAGAGTATGCGGAATCTACTCTTTAGTACTTAGAAGAATATGAATGTAATAGTAAACTGTGATGTAGTAGAATGAATGAACAATGAATATAACCAAAAAGCTTCAATATTATTATGATGAATAATATGAGTACTCTGTCTAGTACTAGGGTTTACAACCTTGAAGCTACAAAGAAAGACTAATTGATGTGTATCTAAACCATAACTCAGGATCTCCTTTTTTACACCAAGGATTCCTTTACAAGATAACTATGAATCTTATAAAACATTAAGCTTATATGCATATCTTTCTAAATATTTAGAATATACACAAGATAACTAATACATATCTTTTAACACGTCTTTATCTCTTCTTTACACGTCTTTATCTTCATGCAGTCTTTAACTTCTTCTGGCAGTCTTAAGTCTTCAGCAGTATTAAGTTTCTTTGCCAGTACAAATTAACACTAGTAGTACTAAACTTGTACCAACGTATTAACTCAGTTAATACTGTTAGTTATAATCTGAGCAGTATTAATCTCTTGAACTAGAAGTACTAACATGTGAAGATTTATTCCCAACACATGGAAATATCCAATCCTGTCTCTGTAGACACATGATGAACGCCACATGTATCATATAACCTCCATGTTAATAGATCATGCATATATCTCTGAAGTTCCAAAAGTTCATCAGTATCAGGTTCAAACAACCTCTTCAATTCAACCCATAATACTCTTTCTTTGTCATTAGTAGGTTCTGCTGAACTGAATCTTTCTCTAACCAAATCCCAAAGTTTCACTAGATCATCTCTGTCAAAATTTCGTTAGCATAATCGTTCAAAGAAACTTGATATACCTCAGTATGAACCGCGGCTCTGATGATTTTCCAGTATTTTCTTGAATCTTCAGTGTAAACCTCCCAGTCAATGATTGGGTATTTGGTTTGTAGAGCTTCAACATTCATCCCTTCTTCTGGAACTATGATTATTAATTGTTGTAGTTATTCTTGAGACAGTTCATCTGATTCTTTATCTTTTGATTCTTTAGTTGGTTCTGATCCTTCTCCTATCTTTTGTCTCTTTGAAATTTCTTCACCAAGTTCTTCTTTTGCACTTCTCTTTGAACTTCCAGCTACAACTTTAGGAACTGTATCATCACTTTCCATTGGAGTAAAAGTATTTACCCCCTCTTCACTGTTGCTTCAAATAGAACTTTGATTTCATCAAAAGAGTATCCTCTCAACTGTTGTAGTGTATAACTTCCCATATGCTTGATATAGTTACACATATAAGACCTTTGTTGAGCCGGTGTAAGAGGTCTGTTCCTCCTTTGTTAAGCTCTTTGCTGAGCAAATTCTCTCTTTCTTTCATTTATAAGCTCTACAAGCAATTTTGCTTTGTTAGCTTTAGAGTATCCTTCTCTTTCTTGTGCTTGTAACCTGTGAGCTAGCTCTTCTTCAGCTTGAATTTGAGCTTGCATGTTATCCTATTCTTTAGGTTTAAAAGTACTTGCTTCTTTATGAACACTGACAATCCTTTGCCTCTCTCTTTATCAAATTGTTCTTGTAAACTTTGAGCTTCCTTCAAACCAACTTCTTTTCTTGCATGTAATTTAGACTTGGTTTTTGTAGGCTCAGATTCCTCTACTATAGCTTTACCCTTGTATTTTCTCGTTGCTGCACTTCTTCTGATGTATACTAAACTTTCAGCAGTAGTACTAACTTTGCACCAGTAGTACTAACTGGTACATTAGCAGTACTAATATCTAGCTCAGCAGTATAAACCTCTTCAGGAGCAGTAAACTCAAAATTAGGTTCCAAATCATACTCTTGCCTCTCCTGAGTCTGTGCATCATGATGAATCATCTGTTGTACCAAGGAAAATATCAGGGTCATCATCAAATTTAGCAATTTTCCTCCTTGATTGAAAGAATCCTCTTCCTCATCATCAGATACAACAAATTTAGCTCTTTTTCTAGCTTTGCTGGACTTGATAGTTTTCTCCAAAGTCTTGACCTTTTTGATAAGTTTGGTAAAAGAAGCACCATATGTTTTCTTTGTCTGCTTCAAGTCATTCTCCAAAACCGCAACTCTGTTTGACAATTTTGTAACCAATTCCATCAATTCATTTGGTTGCATTCTGCCCTCATCACTCTCAAGTGTGTGAACTCTTGGGAGAGGTAAATCATAAGGCATGGTAAGGGTCTTATGTATGTTACCACTGCCCTGTCCTGCTTCTAAGCCAGAGACAGTAGTGGCAGCCCCTCCATGTCTGTCATCCATACCTGTGGATGCATCGTCATCTGCTTCATGGGTCTAAGTAGGAGAACTGAGCTGAGGAACCTTAGTTTCCTATCTGATAACATCCCTAAGGATAAGTGAATGATGTGGTTGTGAGGTTGATGGAGCAACTGTGGGTGTGTGATAAGACTCAACTAGGATTGTTGATCCTTCACCCTGTAATATTTGACCCTAAACAAGCATTGTTTGAAACAATAGAGTGTCCACCCCAGTATATCCCTTTGAAACCCTCTTCATATTGCTAAACAGTTTTGGATAAGGGAAGGAGCAATATAGGTTCTTTGGTGAGATAGAAGCAGTCTCTTTTGCTTGTTCAAAAAGATTTGTATATATCTTGGATACATTAAAAATTTAGACTTACTTTCCAGGTTTTTCACCATGCCATCAAAATCAATTGGAAAAAATTAAAGGATCTGTTTGTGGCCAGCCAAAATTAGCAGTTGCTATTATTGCTACTAAAATGTTCCCAAGCGTTTACTTGAACTTAAACCAGTGAATGATTGTGTGAAATCAAAAAAAAAATTTTCACTAAGGGGAAAAATGTCCCCTTTTTGAAAGTTTAATTTATCAAACTTGGACACATACCCGATAGAGCAAGTTGCTCAAAAATCTCTGTAGTAGGAAAAGTGCTAATACCATCAGAATCTTTTAACTTGAGATGTCTTCTAATAGATGCCTTAGAAACAACCTTGACTTTCCCATCTATTGTTGCAGTGATTTCCATGTCTCTGTTCTCAAGTGTGCTAGCAGAAGCAGTTTGCTAAAACTATTTTATGAGAGAAACATAAATAGTGGGATTTTCAATGAGAGCATACTTAATGTGACATGTATTTAGAAAATCTACTATCTGATGAAAACCTTCACTTCCTTCAGACTTTTATAAGTAAGCAACCATGTTGTGCTTATCGCAGAAATCCAAATTTGCCATTTGATAAAGAGAAGTTAGATTAGAGTTCTGGGATTTGTTTGTATATGAGAGTGTGTGAGCTTGACAAAGTTAATTGAGATTATGTAGAGAGCACTTAGGGTTTTGATTTGACCGACTGAATGAAATTTGTTCTTATCTTGAAGAAAGCTTATGATTTTATAGAAAGATCGGGACTTCTCCAAATTAGTCAAACCTATAGGCTTAGTAGTTGGCGAAAATTTTGCATCAGCTATATTTAATTAAGGAAATTATGTTATTCCTTAAACAGTACTAACGGTCGCCCACCAGTACTAATTTTAGCCTAGCAGTACTAACTTTAAGCCCAGTCGTATTAACTTTACCCAACAGTATTAAGATATGCCCGGCAGTACTAACTTAATACTGGCAGTGTTAAGTTTATACCTAGCAGTATCAACTCCAATTTTGTTCCAACAAGTATTGCCACCATAAATTTAGATTCGCATAATCTCTCTTTCTATTTTTCAGCTCACTAAATCTCTCATTTCTTTTTCTCACCAATTCACTCTTTCTATTTTTTAGCTCACTAAATCTCTCATTTCTTTTTCTCACCAATTCACTCTTTCTATTTTTATCACACAATTCTCTTTCTGTTTTTCAGCTCACTATATCTCTCTTTTCTTTTTCTCACCAATTCAGACAGTTTTGTACAATGTTCCATCAATGCCATTAGTTTCATACTGTCCTCCCTACTTCTAAGTGTGTTATCTCTTGAGAGAGTGGATCATTGGACTATATATATGTAGTTTCAAACCTAGTTTGAGCATCTCACCCCCCAATATGGTATCTTAGCACCTGGGATCACTACCTAAACCAGTTCCCTAAGGACTTGGCTCATTAAGTGTTGCCATGGATTGGGTCCTATTGTTGTTACCACTGTCCTGCTCTGCTTCTAAGCTAGAAGCAGTAGTGGCAGCCCTTTCCATTCTGTCACCCAACTCCTTATGGACAACCTCATCACCAACCTTTTCAGGGGGACCACTAGACTGAGGTATCTTTGTGTCCCGACCTCTTTTGATTTGCCTAGGTGTTTGACACATCACACACCTTTGTTTGATGTTACATGTCCTTCCATTCATTCTTGACTGCATGTTGACATTATTAGCCTCCCCTCAATTCAATACCAGATACTCAATATGCCTAGCCTGCAAATATTAGTCCAAAACCAAGAATACACAATCCAAAGTATTTTCTTGTTTAACAATATTAATTATGACTAACAGTTTTAACTAGCAGTCTTAAGTATAACTAGCAGTACTAATTATACTTAGTAGTACTAATTGACAAAACTAACAGTACTAATCCTATAAAAACATTACAAAGACACAAAGAGATTAAAATTCTAAGGATTTAGCATTCCAATACTGCAACCAAGACTGAAACTTTCCAACATCTAAAGCTTTGTAAGTAAGTCCTGCAAATTTTGATCTGTGGAGATTTTTTAACCACTGAATTAACTTTTTATCATAGCATCCTCTTATAAAATGATATCTAATCACAATGGGTTTTGTTTTGTATTGTGAAAACAAGAATTCCTTAACAATACCAATAGTACTGTTGTTGATATATTAATCATGGTTTGCATAAAAATTAATACCTATAATACAACATTTGATTCTGAATCCAGAGTACTTGTCTACAACAACTAGTAGCAGCCACATATTCAGCTTTAGTAGAGGAGGTGGCAACCACAGTTTGCTTCTTGCACTGCCATGATATCAATCTGCACCCTAGGAACTGACAACCTCTTGTTGTTGATTTCCTATCTAAGCTTGCTCCAGCATAGTCACTATCAGAATATGCCACCAGATCAAAGGGAGAATTTCTAGGATACCAAAGGCCCAGTTTAGGTTGGCCTTTTAGATACCTAAAAATCCTTTTCACAGCATGTGAGTGTGAAATTTAGGTGTAACTTGGAATCTGGCACATGCACATACGGCAAACATAATGTATGGTCTAGATGATGTAAGATACATCAATGATCTAATCATTGATTTATAGAGATAAAAATCAACATTATCACCATCTGACTCCTTAAGCAAAGGCTTTTCTATATCCATTGGGGTGATAGCTGTCCTAACATATGTGAAACCAAACTTCCTTAATATCTCAGCTACATATTTATCCTGACTGATAAATATCCCATCTTCTCTTTGCTTTACTTGCAAACCTAAGAAGAAATTGAGTTCTCCCATAGAACTCATCTGAAACTTGTCATGCATCAGTTTTTCAAATTCAAAAAACAACTTGATAAGGATCGTTTAGCCCATCTAGGATTGTTTTACAAATAATATTGATTGCACAGCAGAATAATAAGAAAGCAATATTATCAAACAAGGTTTTTCATTCATACGTTTTCCCTATTACCCCAATTATAATTTGGGGCAACACCAACTAACTATGGTGTACTATTCGACTCTCATCAGTCACATCTATCTAACTATGAAGACACTATTGGGAGAGCTTCTAGTTTTCGTATGGATAGATATTAAACCATATGCCTGATAATCTCACAAACAGCTCTGATACTAATTATGGAGACCGTTTAAGCCCATCTAGGATATGTTTTACAGATAATATAAATATGCAGCAGAATAATAAAGAACAGTATATTATCAAACAAGGTTTTATCATTAAACGTTTCCACCAAGCCTCAATATTATTTGATCAGAATAATATAGTTACCTATCTCTAACAGTAACATGGATCAAGGAAAACCTTGATTACCTTGAGGCTACATCACCACTATAGACGTCTACATCTCTAACTCTTGCACACACACATGTTTGTTTCTTGGATAGATAAACCACATTCCTATGATTCTCTTTATATAGAGAGATATCAAGGCTAACATAAGAAGATAAGAACAAACAATATATTTTAAACATTTAAAAATATCTTCTGTATCTTTATCTTCTTTAAGGAGATCTTTTGATATCTTCAAAAGCTTCCATCTTTTGAAGAATTCTTCTTTTGAATTTTATTCCTTTTGTTTCATCTTCTTATATAATTTTGTACCATCAAATCAGAATCCCAACACAACTCCTTGTGTTGAGTAAGCCAAAGATAATGTCATCAACATAGACTTGTACAAGAAAAATATCTCCTTTTTGCTTCTTGATAAATAAGGTCTGATCTATCTTTCCTCTTTGAAACCCATTGTCCAATAAATATTTGGCCAAGGTTCCATACTAGGCTCTTGGTGCTTGATGCAAACCATACAGTGCTTTCACCACCTTGTAAACTTTGTCAGGATAGTCAGGATCTTTAAATCCTAGAGGTTGACACACATATACCTCCTCTTTAATTGTACCATAAAGGAAAGTACTTTTTACATCTATCTGATATACCATGAAGCCCATAAAGGAAGCATAAGCTAAGAACAGCCTTATTGCCTCAATTCTAGCTACAGGAGCAAAAACTTCATCATAATCTATACCTTCTTCTTAAGTATATCCCTATGCAACTAGCCTTGCTTTGTTCCTTGTTACTATGCCTCTCTCATCTTTCATGTTTCCGTGACTATCCATTTTTTTACAATAATCTTATACCTTTAGAAAATTCACTATATCCAAACCTTTTGTAGTTATAAACTGTAAAAGCTCCCCCTTTCCCCTGCATTGCTTCTACCCAAGCTGGATCACTTAGAGCTTTGGCAATTATTTAGGATAGGAAACAAGCAAACAGACAAGTATGAAGGGCTTCATGAGTTTTCCCTTCATAAATAGTACTAATGAACCTATGTTCATTTATATTCTTTATCATTCCCCTTGTCTGTACACCAGATTGTATATCACCAATCACATGATCAAGTGAATGATCTTTATGGATTCTTGTATTTGGAGTAGTAGGAACTTGATATGAGGTAGTAAGGTTGCTCATATCCATTTCTGTTTTATCACCAAATAAATCAGCATGTGTGGCTTCAAGTGTAGCACTTCTTTCCAAAGAAAATATGTCAGATACATTTTGAGAGCGATTTAACCTTGTAGTAATAACTGTTGGACTAACAGTATTAATATTTAGACTACCAGTTTAAAAATTTGCACTAGCAGTATTAATACTTAGCCCAACAATATTAATATTTAGAGTACTGCTCTCAGGTTTCTCTTGATCACTAAATCCACTTGCTTTACTTACACCTTCATCATCCTTCTTTTCAGCATTACTAGAAGGTTGTGGTTCATCATCACTAGAATTCTTTGAAGAAGAATCAAACATTGAACCATCTTTCCACAGTGGCATCACAATGTAGTCTTGGCTAAATTCAGTCTCCTTGCTAGTGTGACCTGCACCATTACTTTCTTCTGAACCTGCAAAATCATTAGAGTTTGTACCTGCAACAACTGACACATAAGTCATTGATTTTGTTAGACTATTATATCAACAGCCATTTTGGACATCAACCCTTAACAAAGGTTTTATTCCTCCAAGAACCTAATGTGCAAGTTTTCTTCTACTTTCCTGGTTCTAATGTTGTATACTCTAAAAGCCTTACTAGTCAATGAGTATCCAACAAAGAAACCATCATCAGATTTTCCATCAAACTTGCCAAGATGATCTAAGGTATTAAGGATGGTAACATGACACCCAAATGGTCTCATGAAGCTTAGAGCAGGAGTTCTACCTCTAAACAATTCATAAGGGGTCTTGTTATGAGGCTTAACTATAATTACCCTATTCTGCACATAGCAAGTAGTATTAATTGCTTCACTCCAAAATGTAGTAGGTAACTTAGAGTCAGCTAACATGGTTCTAACAGCCTCAATTAGTGTCCTATTTCTCCTTTTAGCAACACTATTTTGCTAAGGAGTTCTAGCTACACTAAATTCCCTCTTAATGCCTTTCTGTTTACAAAAATCATTCATAACTCTATTCTTAAACTCTGTCCCATTGTAACATCTGATTATTTTTACTTTCTTATCAACTAGATTTTCTATCTTAGTTATAAAGTTCTTAAGGATGCCACTAGTCTCATCCTTAGAGGCTAAAAAGAAAACCCAAGTGAATCTGCTATAATCATCAGTGACCACAAACAATATTATTCTTATCATTAAGGTGCTCACAAAAGTTTAGACCAAATAAGTCCATATGCAACATGAATAAAGACTGAGTAACAGAGTTCTGGATCTTAGACTTACAAGAGGCTTTGTGTTGCTTTCTCTTAAGGCAAGCAACATAAGTTTGGTCATTTTCAAAACGTTTTGCAGGTAATCCCCTCACAAGATTATTCTTAACTAATTTATTTATAGTATTAAAGTTTATATGACCAAGCCTGCTATGCCATAGCATTGATTCATCAAGTGTGGCCTTTGCAACAAGACAGGTTAAGCTCTCTTTAGGAAAAATATTTTTCATATCAACACTGTACATGTTGTTCTTTCTAGGAACGTTAAGTAAAACCTGACTTTCATCGGGTAACTTAAAATCAGGAGACATAACAAAACATGCAGTGTCAGTAAAAAGAACACTGTTCTTTTTGTCACACATTTGTGAGACATTAAAAAGGTTAAATTGTAACTCCTTGACAAAGTACACATCCCACAAAAATCAAGCTTACCAATTTTAAGAGTTCCTTTACTAGTAATTCTTCCTCCTCTAGCTCCTCCCCCAAAGGTAACATATCCTCTATCAAATTCCTTGAAGTCTGAGAGATAGGACATGTTTCTTGTCATGTGCCTAGAGAATCCACTATCAACATATCCTTGATCTTCTTTTTGTAAATGACCCTGTACATAAAGATAAGGAAATTAGTTTCCTTTGGGGACCCAAGCCATCACAGACTTGGATAAAGCCTCGTGCAACCCCTATACTTTTGTCCTCTTAAAAGTAATTGATGCACGTTTAATTTGGTAGGTCTCCAAACCCAACATACTGAAAGGCAATAACAACATTAACCAGATTTTCCAGATAGTCATTTAAACTACCTCTAAAGTTGTCCCTAGCATATCATCTGCTTTGGCTTAACATTTAACTTTGTCTTAGCAGTTATAACTTTGTGTTAGAGTTTTTGTAGGTATATGTTGTCTTGATGATAGGGCCTCTTTACAGTTGATTGTGCTAATTTTGAAAAACATGACATTGGTCTAGCACTATAAACTGTAGTTTTGGGATGAGCAGTATTAACAGGCCTAGCAGTATTAAGTGGTTTTAAGCTAGTTTTTATTAAAACTACTCTGGGAGTCATGTTCCTGTGAGAGTTGGGATGAGCCTTTTTAGCAGAATATTTATAATTCACCCTTGTAAATAATTATTCCCAATTACCATCCCGTCCTTGAAAGGTAATAGCAGTGAGCCTGCACATGTCCAAGCTTCACAAATAAAACATGCTTTTATTATACATCACAAAATCACCTCCTAGCTGTTGTGATTTAAGATTATTCTAGTTTCTTTGATTCCCCCTAGGTTTTTGTGATATGTACATCTCTGCATACTTAACTGGTTTCCTAGCTGGTTTTTCTTGTTGTTTAGCAGATTCTATCTTAGTAGGAAAAACAGTTTGCCTTCTCTTTTTCTGACACCAACTTTTTACCTAATGGGGCATCAAAATTTTTCTTAACCTCATTAGAGGTATCTTACAGACACTCTTATCTGGCCCTTAGTCTATAGCCTTCAAACCTGGTTTGTGGAACTCTTCAAGACCAGAGTTGGATAAATCAATAGTTGGGGGTGAAAATAAGCCTGTAGGTGGAGGTGGAACAGCATTATAGCTTACAAAACCTACACCTTTTCTACTATTATCAGATATTTGACTCCCTATTAATTTATCTAAGCTCTTAGAAGCATTTTTAAATTTGTCAATTTTAATCTGATTGCTCTCCCCCCCCCCCCCCCCCCCCCCCCTCTTTTTTCTTTCTTAAGCTTCTCTATCTCACTTTTAAGAGCATTGATTTCTAAGTCTTTAAATGAGGTATCTCTTTTTAGAACATCAATTTGGTCACAAAACATAACCTCATTTTTCTTGTAAAAGACAAGTTGTTCTTCTACAGATGCTAAACCTCTTTTATAGGTAGCTAGATTAAACTCAGATTTATTAAACTCTATTCTTAAATTATCATATTGAGTTTTAAGAGTTTCAAAGCTTTTAAGACAGGTGTTAGTACAAGTTTTGTCATTATGTACCTCTGAGTCTGAGAAAGCCATAAGAGCCATGTTGGTAGGTACTTCCTCATCTGCCATAAAGCTCCAATCAAAACCAGCTCCATCAATAGCCACCATAGCTTTGGAAGAAGTTTCTAGAGCGCGCATTCACAGTCCTTCTTGAGCTGTCTTGATTCCTGTTCCTATTATCTTGATTCCTAGGACCTCTGCATTCCCTTGCAAAATGCCCTATCTTATGATAGTTGAAACATTCTACCTTGGACTTGTCATATCCAGCAGTATCACTCCCATTGATGGTGATCTTCTTACCAGTTTCCTAGAAGATACCTTCTTGGCTCTCATGCTCAAAAGAGCTAACTGCCACTTCAAATTCCATTTTCATCTAGTCATCTCGTGGATTTGTTAAAGGTCTTCATGAACAAGTTGAGACCCGTTTGGTTTATTTGCCAAAAAACGCATAGACAGTGGCATCACTTAAGTTAGTAGTACTATCTAGAGTATCAGCAGTACTAACAGGAGAGTTAGCAGTACTATCTTGAACATTGGCAGTATTAATTTCATTGGGGGCCAAAAAAAAATGGGTTATTTTTTTATTTAGGATATGACACAAAGCCTGTTCGGAGACTTGAGATAAGTTTGAGCTTGATATTACAGTTCTTTTGACCTCTTGTTCAACAATCTTGAAGATGTTGTAGAGATCATCAATGCTTATTGTGTCAAGATCTGATTTATTCTTCCAGACCACTACATGAGTGTTCCATTCGAAGTCTCCCCCCCCACCGCCCAGACCCCGCCACCGGCAGACTCTCAAAAATTTTAAGTTGATATCTTTTTGAAGATGTTTACACCCAAGATGTCCAACTGGCTAACAATTTTCTGAAGCCTGTTAAAAATAGAGTCAAGTGACTCTGTGCTTGGAGCATTGAAGTTCTCATACATCTGCTTCAGAAGTGTCTTTTGAGTCTTCCTTGTGGCATCATTACCACCAAATCTTGTTTGTATGGCATCAAACAAAGTCTTGGCATCCTTGTATTGATTGAATGTCAGTTGATGTTCATTGGGAAGTGCCATCAGCAACATACTTCTTGCTTTTACATCATTCTTCTTTTGGGCCTTCTCTTCAGTAGTAACAGGACCTGGTATCATTGAAGTAGAAGTACCATCAGCATTTGCTGTTGTTCGTGCTGTTGGTTTGAAAGAGTTGCCATTCTCTATGACATCCCATAGAGCATAGTCTTGAACTTGAAAGTATTGCTCTATTCTTAGTCTCCACATCTCATATTCACCTTGTTTGAGAATGGGCAACTTTGTAGTAGCATTGGTTTGGGCAGTTTCTAGATCCATCTCTTTGTGTGAATAAAGAGTTCTTCTTGTTTGTTTCTTCTAGATCAAAGTTTCAGAACACAAGCTCTGATACCACTTGTTGATCCCAACTCAAGATCTATTCTTTAGCTTGTAAAGATTATGTTACTTTGGATAAATCCAAAACAACAATGGTAGAAACTTTGTGAATACTAAAGAGTATGCAGAATCTACTCTTTAATACTTAGAAGAAATATCAATGAAACAGTAAACTTGAATGAACAATCATATAACCAAAAAGCTTTAATAGTAAACAATACGAGTACTCTGTCTAGTACTAGGGTTTACAACCTTGAAGCTATGCATGCAACTTTATGAATATATGTATGATAGCCATAACCTAGGATCTCCTTTTATACACCAAGGAGTCCTTTACAAGATAACTACAAATCTTTGAAGATACTTAAGATCTTCTATAATTCTAATCATATACATATCTTTCTAATTTTGAATAAGTCCATACATATCTCTTCACATGTCTTTATCTTCATGCAGTCAATATCTTCTTCTGGCAGTCTTAAGTCTTTAGCAGTATTAAGTTCTCTTCAGCAGTATTAAGTTAGTATTGGCAGTACTAACTTTTACACTAGCAGTACTAATCAGTTAGTACTGGTAGTTATAATTTGAGCAGTACAAACTTTTACTCTTAGCAGTACTAAGTGTAAAGAGTTTTTAATTCCCAACAATCCTCCCCTAAACTTGTGATTTACCTCTAATCATCAAGTTTCTTTGAATTAAAACTTTGTGCTCTAAGAGGCTTTCAAACACTTTAATGCCTTGATCTGTTTGCTAGTATGAAGATTTTCCTTAAAAGCTCATCTGCCATCTCTGAATGTTGATCCACTTACAGCTTGTTAACCAACATCAACATTGGAAGTCCTCTTGTTAATAGATAATCTTTCTCAACCAGCATGAAAATATCCAATCCTGTCTCTATAGACACAAGATGAACACCACATGTATCATATAACCTCCATGTTAATGGATCATGCATATATCTCTAAAGTTTCAAAAGGTCATCAGTATCAGGTTCAAACAACCTCTTTAATTCAACCCATAATACTCTTTCTTTGTCATCAGTAGGTTTTGTTGAACTGAATCTTTCTCCAACAAAATCCCAAAGTTTCACTAGATCATCTCTGTTAAAATTCTTTAGTATATCTTTAAAGAATTGATATACCTCTGTATGATCACCCACTATGATGATTTTCTAGTATTTTCTTGAATCTTCAGTGTAAACTTCCCAGTCAATGATTATGTATTTGGTTTGTAGGGCTTTAACATTCATCCCTTCTTCTGGAACTATGATTATTAACTGTTGTAGTTGTTCTTGAGACAATTAATCTGATTCTTTATCTTTTGATTCTTCAGTTGGTTCTGATCCTTTTCCTATTGTTTGTCTCTTTGAACTTTCTTCACCAAGTTCTTCTTCTGCACTTCTCTTTGAACTTCCAGCTACAACTTTAGGAACTGTATCATCACTCTCCATTGGAGTAAAAGTATTTACCCTCTTCATTGTTGCTTCAAATAGAACTTTGATTTCATTAAAAGAGTATCCTCTTAACTGCTGTAGTGTATGACTTCCCATATTCTTTATATAGTTACACATATAAGACCTTTGTTAAGCCTGTATGAGAGGTTTGTTCCTCCTTTGTTGAGCTCTTTGTTGGGCAAATTTTCTCTTTCTTTCATTTATAAGCTCTACAAGCAATTTTGCTTTATCGTCTTTAGAGTATCTTTCTCTTTCTTGTGCTTGTAACCTGTAAGCTAGCTCTTCATCAGCTTTAATTTGAGCTTGTATGTTATCCCATTCTTCAGGTTTGAAAGTACTTGCTTCTTCATGAACACTGGTAATCCTTTGCCTCTCTTCTTCATCAAACTGTTCTTGTAATCTTTAAGCTTCTTCAAACCTAAGCCTTTCTTGCTCTTGCTATATTTTAGTCTTGGTCTGTGTAGGCTCAAATTCCTCCACTATAGCTTTACCCTTGTATTTTCTCTTTGTTGCACTCCTTCTGATGTATACTAATCTTTTAGCAGCAATACTAACTTCTGCACCAGCAGTACTAACTAGTACATTAGTAGTACTAATATCTAGCTCAATAGTATAAACTTCTTCAGGAGTAGTAAACTCAAAATTAGGTTCCAAATCATACTCTTGCCTCCCCTGAGTCTATGCATCATGATGAATCATCTTTTTTACTAAGGAAATATCAAGGACTTCATTAATTTTAGAAATTTTCCTCCCCTGATTGAAAGAATCCTCTTCCTCATCATCAGATACAACAAATTGAGCTCTTCTTCTAGATTTTCTTGACTTGATAGTTTTCTCCAAAGTCTTGACCTTTTTGATAAGTTTGGTAAAAGCAGCACCATAGGTTTTCTTTGTCTGCTTCAAGTCGTTCTCCAAAACTGCAACTCTGTCTAACAATTTTGTAACCAATTCTATTAATTCATTAGGTTGCATTCTGCCTTCATCACTTCCAAGTGTGTGAACTCTTGGTAGAGGTGAATCATGGTGCATGGTAGGGGTCTTATGTATGTTACCACTTCCATGTCCAGCTTCTTAGCCAGAGACAGTAGTGGCAACCCCTCCATGTCTGTCATCCACACCTGTGGATGCAGCCTTATCTGCTACATGGGTCTGAGTAGGAGAACTAGGCTGAGGAACCTTAGTTTCCTGTCTGATAAAATCCCTAAGTGTTGGTGAATGATGTGGTTGTGAGGTTGATGGAGCAACTGTGGGTATGTGATGGGACTCAACTGGGATTGTTGATCCTTCACCCTGTAATATCTGACCCTGAACAAGCATTGTTTGAAACAATGAAGTGTCCACCCCAGTATATACCTTTGAAGCCCTCTTCATATTGCTAAACAGTTTTTGGGTAAGGGAAGGAGCAATATAGGTTCTTTGGTGAGGTAGAAGCAGTCTCTTTTGCTTGTTCAAAAAGATTTATATAAATCTTGGATACATCAAAAATTTAGACTTACTTTCTAGGTTTTTCACCATGCCAACAAAATACAATTTGGAAAAATTAAAGGTTCTGTTTGTGGCTAAGCAAATGATAGCAGTTGCTATATTGCTGCTAAATTATTCCCAAGCAGTTTTCTTGGAACTTAAATAGTGAAGGATGGTATGAATAAAAAATTTCCACTGAGGGGAGAAATGTCCCTTTTGAAAAGTTAATTTATCAGATTTAGACACATACCCCATTAGAGAAAGTTTCTCAAAAATCTCTGTAGTGGTCAAATCACTAATACCATCAGAATCTTCTAACTTGAGATGTCTTCTAATAGATGCTTCAGAAACAATCTTGACTTTCCTATCTATTGTAGAAGTGATTTCCATGTCTCCATTCTAAACGGCTATATTTTATTAAGGAAATTCTGTTATACCCCAAACAGTACTAACGGTCTTCTAGTAGTACTAAAATTTAGCCTAGCAATACTAAATTATGTCCAGCAGTACTAAGTAATGCATAGCAGCACGAAGTAATGCATAGCAGTACTAAGTAATGCCCAACAGTACTAACTTTGGAGGTACCAGTTTTAACCTTAATGTTGTTCAAAAAGAATTTCCATCAAAAATGATGAGTCTCACAAGCTCTCTTTCTATTTTTTAGCTCACTATATCTCTCAATTCTTTTTCTCACCAATTCACTCTTTCTGTTTTTATATAACACAGCTCTCTTTCTGTTTTTTAGCTCACTATATCTCTCAATTCTTTTTCTCACCAATTCACTCTTTCTATTTTTATATCACATAACTCTCTTTCTATTTTTGAACTCACTACATCTCTCTTTTCTTTTCCTTACCAATCCAGACAGTTTTGTACACGTTCCATCAATTCCTTTAGTATAGCCTATGCCCAGATGCTTCATTAGGCTCACTAGCAGACGTAGGTTTGATTTCAAGAAAAAAAATTAAAAGACTTCTCAACTCAGGTGTAAACTTAGTATTAACCCTTGTTAAGTTATCCTTAAGACCTCTCTATCATTAATCAGCAACTTTTCAAACTCCACAATTGGTATCAGAGATGATATGACAAAATATATGAAAGATGAATGACTTAAATGGCAAAGGAGGAATTCTTCAAAAGATGAAAGATTTTGAAGATTCAGAAGATAAACTTAAATGTTTAAAAGATTTATTAATATCTTTATTTGTTCTTATCCTTTGTAAACCTAATATCTCTAGTATATAAAGAGATATAGGTCGTATAGTTTTCTGTGTGTCAAGATGTGAACATTAGAAAAATGTGTGTGTGTCTAGGCGTAAGTCTTCTAATGTAGACGCCTAGTTGTTTGTGTTTTAGCCCCAAGATCAATGTTTCATTGATCTTGTTAGATTAGGTAACCGTTCTACCATTTGATCAAGGTAGAATTGGGGCTTGTAGTAGTCATGTATCATAGAAGATAATGATGAAACCTTGTTAGAGTGACATTGTTCTTGTGCTAATTCCGCTATGCATATGTTTATGTTCAATGTTATTGTTAATCCCAGAAAAGTTCTAATTAAACTGAGCTTACAACGATCTAAGGAGTTATTCAAACTCAACAATTGGTATCACCAAATCCAATCTTACTGCTTTGCTTATCTTGCAAGTGTTAGTCAAAAACCAAGAAAACACAATCCAAAGAATTTTCTTCATAACAGTTTTAATTATGACTAACGGTTTTAACTAGTTGTCTTAAGTATAACTAGCAGTACTAATTATACTTAGTAGTATTAATTGAAAAAACTAACAGTACTAATCCTGTATAAATATTACAAAGACACAAAGAGATTAAAATTCTAAGGATTTAGCATTCTTATACTTGCAACCAAGTACTGAAACCTTCCAACATCTAAAGCTTTTGTAAGTAAGTCTGCAAAATTGTGATCTGTATGGATTTTAACCACTTGAATTAACTTTTTATCATAGCAGTCTCTTATAAAATGATATCTAATCTAAATGTGTTTTGTTTTAGTATGTGAAACATGATTCTTAACAATACATATAGTACTGCTATTGTCAATTTAATCATGGAGTGCATAAAATTATACCCATAATCCAACATAGAGTACTTGCCTACAGTAACTAGCAGCAGCCACATATTCAATTTTAGTAGAGAAGGTGGCAACCACAGTTTGCTTCTTGCACTGCCATGATATCAATCTACACCCTAGGAACTGACAACCTCCTGTTGTTGATTTCCTATCTAAGCTTGCTCCAGCATAGTTACTATTAGAATATGCCACCAGATCAAAGGGAGAATTTCTAGGATACTAAAGGCCCAGTTTAGGTTGGCCTTTTAGATACCTAAAAATCCTTTTCACATCATGTGAGTGTGAAACTTTAGGTGTAACTTGGAATCTTGAACATGCACATATTGCAAACATAATGTTTGGTCTAGATGATGTAAGAAACATTAATGATCCAATCATTGATCTGTAGAGATGAACATCAACATCATTACCATATGAGTCCTTGAGCAATGGCTTTTATGTATCCATTGGGGTGCTAGCTGTCCTGACATCTGTGAAACCAAACTTCCTTAATATCTTAGCTACATATTTATCATGACTGATAAATATCCCATCTTCTCTTTGCTTCACTTGTAAACCTAAGAAGAAATTGAGTTCTCCCATAGAACTCGTCTAAAACTTGTCATGCATCAGTTTTTCAAATTCAGTACACAACTCCTTGTTTGTAGAGCCAAAGATAATGTCATCAACATAGACTTGTACAAGCAAAATATCTCCTTTTTGCTTCTTGATAAATAAGGTCTGGTCTATCTTTCCTCTTTGAAACCCATTGTCCAATAAATACTTGGTCAAGGTTCCATACCAGGCTCTTGGAGCTTGATGCAAACCATACAGTGCTTTCACTACCTTGTAAACTTTGTCAGGATAGTCATGATCTTCAAATCCTAGAGGTTGACACACATATACCTCCTCTTAAATTATACCATAAATGAAAGAACTCTTCACATCCATCTGATATACCATGAAGCCTATAAAGGAAGCATAAGCTAAGAACAACCTTATTGCCTCAATTCTAGCCACAGGAGCAAAAACTTCAATATAATCTATACCTTATTCTTGAGTATATCCCTGGGTAACTAGCCTTGCTTTGTTCCTTGTTACTATGCATCTCTCATATTTCTTGTTCCTGAATATCCATTTTGTACCAATAGCTCTCTTACCTTTAGGCAAATGCACTAGTATCCAAACCTTTTGTAGTTTAAACTATAAAAGCTCCTCCTGCATTGCTTCTACCCAAGATGGATCACATAGAGCTTTGGCAATTCTTTTTGGTTCTTCCTGTGATAAGAAACAAGCAAACAGATAAGTATGAAGGTCTTCATGAGTTTTCCCTTCATAAACAGTACTAATGAACCCATGTTCATTTGTATTCTTTGCCATTCCCCTTGTCTGTACACCAATTCACCAATCACATGATTAAGTGAATGATCTTTATGGATTTTTGTATTTGGAGTAGTAGGAACTTGATATGTGGTAGTAAGGTTGCTCATATCTATTTCTGTTTCATCACCAAATAAATCAGCATGTGTGGCTTTAAGTGTAGCACTTCTTCCTAAAGATAACATGTCAGATACATTTTGAGAGTGATTTTACCTTGTAGTAATAATTGTTGGACTAACAGTATTAATATTTAGACTACCAGTTTTAAAATTTGCACTAGCAGTATTAATACTTGGCCCAGCAGTATTAATATTTAGAGTACTGCTCTTATGTTTCTCTTGATCACTAAATCCACTTGCTTTACTTACACCTTCATCATCCTTCTTTTCTCCATTACTAGACGGTTGTGGTTCATCATCACTAGAATTCTTTGAAGAAGAATCAAACATTAAGCCATCTTTCCACAGTGGCATCACAATGTAGTCTTGGCTAAATTTAGTCTCCTTGCTAGTGTGACCTGCACCATTACTTTCTTCTAAACCTGCAAAATCATTAGAGTTTGTACCTGTAACAACTGGCACATAATTCATTGATTTTATTATACTATCAATATCAAATAACCACTTTGGACCATCACCTATAACAATAGGTTTATTCTCCAAGAACCTAATGTGTAAGTTTTCTTCTACTTTCCTGGTTCTAATGTTTTATACTCTAAAAGCCTTACTAGTCAATGAGTATCCAACAAAGAAACCATCAATAGATTTTCCATCAAACTTGCCAAGATGATCTAAGGTATTAAGGATGGTAACATGACACCCAAATGGTCTCATGAAGCTAAGAGTAGGAGTTCTACCTCTAAATAATTCATAAGGGTTCTTGTTATGAGCCTTAACTATAATTGCCCTATTTTGCACATACCAAGCAGTATTAACTGCTTCAGCCCAAAATATAGTAGGTAACTTAGAGTCAGCTAACATGGTTCTAGCAGCCTCAATTAGTGTCCTATTTCTCTTTTCAGCAACACCATTTTGCTGAGGAGTTCTAGCTACACTAAATTCCCTCTTAATGCCTTTCTTTTCACAAAACTCATTCATAACTCTATTCTTAAACTCTGTCCTATTGTCACATCTGATTATTTTTACTTTCTTATCAACTAGATTTTCTATCTTAGTTATAAAGTTCTTAAGGATGCCACTAGTCTCATCCTTAGAGGCTAAAAACAAAACCCAAGTGTATCTGCTATAATCATCAGTGACCACAAGACAATATTTCTTATGCATTAAGCTGCTCACAAAAGTTAGACCAAACAAGTCCATATGCAACATGAATAAAGGCTAAGTAATAGAGATCTGGATCTTAGACTTACAAGAGGCTTTGTGTTGCTTTCCCTTAAGGCAAGCAACATAAGTTTGGTCATTTTCAAAATGTTTTGCAGGTAATCCCCTCACAAGATTATCCTTAACCAGTTTATTTATAGTTTTAAAGTTTATATGACCAAGCCTCCTATGCCATAGCATTGATTAATCAAGTGTAACCTTTGAAACAAGATAGGTTAAGCTCTCCTTAGGAATAATATTTTTCATATCAACACTGTACATGTTGTTCTTTTTAGGAACTTTAAGTAAAACCTGACTTTCATCAGGTAACTTAAAATCAGGAGACAGAACAAAACATGTAGTGTCAGTAAAAAGAACACTGTTCTTTTTGTCACACATCTGTAAGACACTAAAAAGGTTAAACTATAACTCCTTGAGAAAGTACACATCCTTAAAATCAAGCTTACCAATTTTATAAGTTCCTTTACCCGTAATTCTTCCTCCTCTGGATCCTCCCCCAAAGGTAACATATCCTCCATCAAATTCCTTGAAGTCTGAGAGATAGGACATGTTGCCTGTCATGTGCCTAGAGCATCCACTATCAACATATCCTTGATCTTCTTTTTGTGAATGACCCTGCACATAAATATAAGGAAATTAGTTTCATTTGGGGACCCAAGCCATCACTGACTTAGATCTGCCTCGTGCATCAATATAATTTTGTCTCTTGAAAATAATTGATGCACTGTTAAGTTTGGTAGGTCTCTAAACCCAACATGCTGAGGCCTTAACAGCATTAACCTGATTTTCCCTAATAGCATTAACTACTGCTGGAGTTGGCCTAGCAGTATTAACTACTTTTGGCTTAGCAGTGAAACTTTTTCCTTAGCAGTATTAACTTTTTGGTTAAAGTTTTTGTTAGTTAATGCTATTCTTGATTGATAGGGCCTCTTTATAGTTGATTGTGCTAATTTTGAAAAACATGACATTGGTCTAGCACTATAAACTATAGTTTTAGGATGAGCGGTATTAACAGGCCTAGTAGTATTAAGTAGTTTTAGGCCAGTTTTCATTAAAACTACTCTAGGAGTCATGTTTATGTGAGAGTTAGGGTGAGCCTTTTTAGCAGAATAGTTATAATTTACCCTTGTATAATTATTCCTATTTACCATTCCTTCCCTTTGATGGTAATTGCAGTGAGCCTGCACATGGTCAAAGCTTCCACAAACAAAACATGTTTTATTATACATCACAAAATCACCTCCTAGCTGTTAGGATTTAAGATTATTCCAGTTTCTTTGATTCCCCCTAGGTTTTTATGATATGTACATCTCTGCATACTTAACTGGTTTCCTACCTGGTTTTTCTTGTTGTTTAACAGATTCTATCTTAGTAGGAAAAACAGTTTGCTTCTCTTTTATTGACACCAACTTCTTACCCAGTAGGGCATTAGGAGTTTTCTTAACCTCATTAGAGGTATCTTTACAGTCACTCTTACTGGCCTTAGATCCATAGCCTTCAAACTCAGGTTGTTGGAACTCTTCAAGACTAGAGTTAGACAAATCAATAGTTGGGGGTGCAAAAAAGCCTGTAGGTAGAGGTGGAACAACATTATAGCTTACAAACCCCACACCTTTTCTATTGTTATCAGATATTTGACTCCCTATTAATTTATCTAAGCTCTTAGGAGCATTTTCAAATTTGTCAATTTTAATCTGATTGCTCTCTTTTTTTTTCTTAAGCTTCTCTATCTCACTTTTAAGAGAATTGATTTCTGAGTCTTTAAATGAGGTATCTCTTTTAAGAACAGCAATTTGGTCACAAAACATAATCTTATTTTTCTTGTAAAAGACAAGTTGTTCTTCTATAGATGCTAAACCTCTTTTATAGGTAGCTAGATTAAACTCAAATTTATTAAACTCTATTCTTAAATTATCATATTAAGTTTTAAGAGTTTCAAAGATTTTAAGATAGGTGTTAGTACAAGTTTTTTCATTATGTACCTCTGAGTCTAAGAAAGCTATAAGAGCCATGTTGGTAGGTACTTCCTCATCTGCCATAAAGCTCCAATCAAAACCAGCTCCATCAATAGCCACCATAGCTTTGGAAGAAGTTTCTTCCACATTCACAGCCCTTCTTAAGCTATCTTGATTCCTGTTCCTATTATCTTGATTCCTATGACCTCTGCATTCCCTTGCAAAATGTCCCATCTTATGACAGTTGAAACATTCTACCTTGGACTTGTCATATCTAGCAGTATCACTCTCATTGATAGTGATCTTCTTACCAGTTCTCTAGAAATACCTTCTTGCTCTCATGCTCATTAAAGCTAACTGCCACTTTAAATCCATTTCTTCTAGGTCATCTTGATGGATTTGTTCAAGGTCTTCATGAACAAGTTGAGACCCGTTTGATTGATTTGCCAAAAACGCATAGACAGTGGCATCACTTAAGTTAGCAGTACTATCTGAAGTATCAGCAGTACTAACAAGAGAGTTAGCAGTACTAACTTGAACATTGGCAGTATTAACTTCATTGGTATTGTTAGGAGATGAAACAAAGGCCATGTTCTGAGAGCTTGAGTTTGAGTTTGAGTTTGATGTTACAGTTCTTTTGACCTCTTGTTCAACAATCTTGAAGTTGTTGTAGAGATCATCAATGCTCATTGTGTCAAGATCTGATTTATTCCTCCAGACCACTACATGAGTGTTCCATTCAGAAGGCAGACTTTTCAAAAATTTTAAGTTGAGATCTTCTTGAGAGATGTTTTCATCCAAAATGGCCAACTGGCTAACAATTTTTTGAAGCCTGTTAAAAATAGAGTCAAGTAACTCTGTGCTTAGAGCATTGAAGTTCTCATACATCTGCTTTAGAAGTGTCTTTTGAGTCTTCCTTATGGCATCATTACCACCAAATCTTGTTTGTATGGCATCAAACAAAGTCTTAGCATCCTTGTATTAATTGAATGTTAGTTGATGTTCATTGGGAAGTGCCATCAGCAACATACTTCTTTCTTTTACATCATTCTTCTTTTAGGCCTTCTCTTCAGTAGTAACAGGACTTGGTATCATTGAAGTAGAAGTACCATCAGCATTTGCTGTTGTTCGTGATGTTGGTTTGAAAGAGTTGCCATTCTATATGACATCCCATAGAGCATAGTCTTGAACTTAAAAGTGTTGCTTTATTCTTAGTCTCCACATCTCATATTCACCTTGTTTGAGAATGGGCAACTTTGCAGTAGCATTAGTTTGGGCAGTTTCTAGATCCATCTCTTTGTGTGAATAAAGAGTTCTTCTTGTTTGTTTCTTCTAGATCAAAGTTTCAGAACACAAGCTCTGATACCACTTGTTGATTCCAACTCAAGATCTATTCTTTAGCTTGTAAAGATTATGTTACTTTAGATAAATCCAAAACAACAATGGTAGAAACTTTGTGAATACTAAAGAGTATGTGGAATCTACTCTTTAATACTTAGAAGAAATATCAATGAAACAGTAAACTTGAATGAACAATTATATAACCAAAAAGCTTCAATATTAAATAATACGAGTACTCTATCTAGTACTAGGGTTTACAACCTTGAAGCTATGCATGCAACTCTATGAATATTAATTTTTTTAACCATAACATAGGATCTCCTTTTATACACCAAGGAGTCCTTTACAAGATAACTATAAATCTTTGAAAATACTCAAGATCTTTTATCATTCTAATCATATACATATCTTTCTAACTTTATAAGATATACACTTTGAATAAGTCCATATATATCTCTTCACATGTCTTTATCTTCATGCAGTCATTATCTTCTTCTGGCAGTCTTAAGTCTTTAGCAGTATTAAGTTCTCTTTAGTAGTATTAAGTTAGTATTGGTAGTACTAACTTTTACACTAGCAGTACTAATTAGTTAGTATTGGTAGTTATAATCTGAGCAGTACAAACTTTTACTCTTGGCAGTACTAAGTGTAAAGACTTTTAATTCCCAACACGTACCTTTACCAATGATGTTACCGTGAAGATTGCTACCAAAAATAACATTACCTCTGTTGTATGCCTTGTAGCTTGAGAAGAGCTTTCGGTTACCCGTCATGTGTTTGGAGCATCCGCTATCCTTTATCTACTCATCGGGTTCCAAGTCGACTCCAAGGCATATCTATTTATATAAGGCAACACCTTAAACATTTGGTCCCCAATATCTTATGGGTCCAAAGTTGTTAGTGCTAAATATCCTTTGCATTTGATGCAATTGGTTGGGATGTGGAAATGGAAGACACAATTCCCATGGCATGTAACTTTGACGTGGAAAGTTGTTCCAAGTTACGGGAAAGCCACGAGGTTAATTTTGTAGACCAACGTTTCTTTTTGGTTACGGTGTTTTAGGACGATAATAATTATTTGTGACTCTTTCAGGTGGTGGAGTTTTTGATCTAAAATTAGGTTTCGAAAATCCAACTCTGGGTTTTTAAAATGGCTTATAAAACTGTTTAACTTCATTATCACTAGCAACGGGAACTTTAACATTGTTTACTATTATGTTTTTTGGTCTAGGACCCAAAATATATTTTTAAAAAGACACACTTTTCTCAGATCTAGGCGTAGTTGCTGGTGGTGGTCCCATATTTTCTTTGGGGGCCGCCTGCACACTAAGGGGGCGCCCATATTTATGGGACCTCCATCAGAGAACGCCTTTTTCTGAGCTTTTACAAATTTTATTTCCTTAGTTCCACTAGATGATGCTTCAAATGAATTAAACCCTAAACCTAACTTTTCACCGGAGGGTTTTTGATTATTTAACATTTCATTTAAGCAATGTGTGCTCTTTTCAAACTTGGTTAGTTTAAGAGCTTCCTCTTTAAGCTTTTCATTTTCAACTTTAAGCATATGACATTTTACACACTCGAGATCAACTCCCTTGTTTTTCTCGAGTGTAGACACTTTTTCTTTTAGAATACTAAGTTCTTTTTCTAAACTATTTCTAGTGGCTTTTAATCTTTTGGTTTTAGTGATTATCTTTAAGCTCATTTTTCCCAGTTTATCATATTCACTATCTAATATTAAATCATTTATTGATGATTTTTCATCACTAAAGTAAGAGGATTCGGAACATACCTCACTTGATGCTTGAGCTACTAGACACGTTTCATTTTTGACCTTCTCATCATCTTCTTCACCGCTATCACTCCAAGAACCTCCGACAAAAGCTCTTTGGTTCTTGTCTTTTGGTGGTTTTGGACATTCTCCAATAAGATGATTCGGGTCGCCGCATCTAAAGCATTTTCTATCACTTTTACCGTTCTTGTCATCACGGCTTCTTTGGAATGTCTTTTTGTCGTTCCAAGGTTGTCTCACGAATCTTCCTCTTCTTTTAAAGAACTTCTTGAAGTCTCTTACCGCCATGGCGTACTCTTCGTCTTCACTTCCGAAAGTCGAACACTCTTTATCACTAGATTCTTTATTAGCCTTTAAAGCAAGAGATTTCCTTTCAACTTTTGCTTTGTCTATTTCGGAATATTTCTTAATGATCATTTCGTGAACTTTGAGGTTCCCGATAAGTTCATCAAGAGATAGTGACTTTAAGTCTTTCGACTCTTCAATCGCCGTGACCTTTGCTCTCCATTTAGGATGTAGAGCCCTAAGAAACTTCCTAACATAGTTCTTGCTAGAATAACCTTCATCAAGAGCTTTTAGACTAGTAATAATAGTGTTAAATCTAGCAAAAGCACTATATATAGATTTGTCTTCGGAAATGACGAATTGTTCATATTGTTGAACCAAAAGGTTAATCTTAATATCTTTGACTTGATTATTACCTTGATGCGTGATTAACAAAGTTTTCCAAATTTCTTTTGCCGTGTTACACATGAAAATTCTTTCATACTCTTTTCTAGGCAAAGCATTATGAATAACCATTTTAGCTTCATTATTTTTCGCAAGTCTCTTTTTGAGATCATCGGTTTGTTTTTCAAAAGGGATAACCTCATCTAATTTGGTTTCCGAATTTTGAATAATGGGTTAAAAATCACCGTTGGTAATAACATGCCAAAGATCTAGATCTTTTGATTTAACATATGTCTCGAATATATTTTTCTAATAAATAAAACTATCACTTTCAAAAAGTGGTGGTCTTTGCATGGATTGCCCTTCTAGATATTTGTCGGAATACATAGATCGATCCAAGCTTTAAAATACAATATATTTTAAAAATCATGAGTGACCTTGGTTTCTGATACCAATTGTGGAAACTAGAAGGGGGGTTGAATAGTTTACAAGTTCGTTTTACGTTTTAAATGTTTGCTTTCAAAATGCTTAGATTCGAGTTGTATGTTTAACCAATTCACAATATGAACAAAAAATATAACAATCTAAACTAAAGCTAAATAACAATGACAACAATATAAAGAGATAAGGAAAAGAACAATCAAACCAAGACGTTAAGATTTTATAGTGGTTCAGCTACGAAGCACCTCTTCGCCCTACTCCCACTCCCTGAGTATCTTACTCGAGATTTCACTATGTCAACAAGCTCTCTTTAGGCAGAGAAAACCATTTACATGTCGCTTACGTTGTTTTTCGACACTAAGCTAAATGTCGAGTCCTAATCTTAGCTAGAGCCAATCTACCACTTCAGAAGCATTACACACTCACAAGATCTACACTATTGGATTTACACACAATCCGAATCACACAAATACACAAGTTAATTACAATAGAGATTTGGTACTTAAAAGAAGAGAGGAGAGATCACTAATTAACACTTCGTTTCTTGGCGAATACGAATGTTCTTCTCTTGCACTTGATTGAGGAGATATGAGAGGTAAGAGATTAGATCACTTGAAAAAAGATCAAAGGATGTTAGTGATCAAGATATTTAGTGAGAGAAAGAAGGTTTTTAGAGAGAGAAAGTTATCAGAAAAATTCATGCAAAAAGGAATA
>BQNB010017268.1:0-70227 GCA_026074375.1 Tanacetum coccineum
TACGCGATATAAACTTAATTCATGAAATCACAAGCAAACGCGTACCACGCTAAAAATAAATAGTAGATTTATCGACGTCGTCAATGACTTGAAAACACAGGGTGTTATATCAAGTATTCTACTACTCTGATACCGTACGTCTTTCTTGAAGTGACGAAGTATTTAAGTCAAAGAATTTTAAAGAAGTTTTCGTCGCTCTGATACCGAACGTCTTTCTCGAAGTGACGAAGTATTAAAGTTAAAGAATTTCAAAGAAGTCTCTGTCACTCTGATACTGAACGTCTTTCTCGAAATGACAAAGTGTTAAAGTTAAAGTATTTCAAGAAAGATGCAACATTAAAGCTTTTCAAGTCAAGAAATCAAGAAAGGTATGAGCATGTCGGTCCAGAAGTCATAAGTTTACAAGATGACAAAGTTTACAAGATGGCGAAACGAGATTATGCTTGGTTGATGATCTCAAGGTGCTTAAAATCACATTCATTCACATTCAAGATAAAGGAACAAGCTCAAACCTAAAGTCAATGATCACTACATCAAATCACAAGTTAATGATTGAAGTTAAACGAGCTCAAGAATAAAGATGAAGCATAGTATGCTAGGTTTAAATTTTGTAAAATGGAGTGACCTCCCTTAGGGGGAGATTGTTAGGAACACAAAAGTGTCGGTCACTTCCATAGATAACAGTCGTTAGCTCGTTAAATAATTTTTAGAAACTTACATAGTTTGTTAGCTAAAAGCCCATGGATAAACCCATGAAGGCCCAAGCCCATGATCCATTGTAAGTATATAAACACCTCTCCATGCCTTGAAGAGGTGGTTGGTTGGTTGTATTTTTCACATAGTTAATGCATTTCTTTTCTTTTACTTTCTCTCACTAGAAATACTTCTTTCCTTCATACTTTCTCTCTCTAATTCTTGTTGTTAAAGATTACTATTATTCTTCATTCTTGATGTTGAAAGCGTGTGTAACCATCCTTCTTGATATTCTTTAACTTTAACACTTCGTCACTTTATGGAGGACGTACTATATCAACTTAATACTTCGTCGCTTCAAGAAAGACATACGGTATCAGAGTAGCAAAAGTCTTGAAACATGTACTTGAGCTTTCATGATGTCTTTATATATGTCGGTCGAGTATGAGCATGTGGTATTGGCTTCGATTGTCATCGAGAAACTACTACCACCGTCAGGAAATCTGCATAAATGGGTTAGTGATAAAAACATATATGGACGAAAATGGCTTTGTCACTTCATTGAATACGGTTGTAACAACCACGGTTCCCCGTTACTCTGTATAAATACTGCCCGTGATCAGGTAGAATTTCAAATAATCTCCTTGACAAGGTTTTGCATCTACACTAGCCGTTCTCATTACCGGAGTGTCTCAAAGCAGACAACACGATAAGAGTGAACCGGTAAGTTACTATGTTCTCGATTAAGCTGTCAATTCGTGTTCAGCTTTCCTATGTCTAGATACCCTGATGAGGCTTCCCATGGACATAAGATTGAAAATTGATTTAGAAAATCAGTCGTGTGTCAAGAAGCAAACAGTTTTTTATGACACACCAACATTTTTATCTTTTCTCAAAATTCATTCGTCAATTCATAAGCTGGACCAAATCAATATCCAGTATCACAAGTTTGATCCGTATAGGATCTCACAAGTCACCTACCAAGAGCTTGTTTGATGTTGGCTCAACAGGATTTCCGTCTTCACTATGAAAACTTAATTATCACTCGGATGTTCTAAAAAAATCACAAGGATAATGCGTAGGACTCTTAATATATATTTCTTGTTTTTCACATTGTGTGAATTAGCAAGCATAATTTTGACAAGTGTCCTAATGATATTTATGGATGATCTCTTTTGGCTCTAGACTCAATAGTGCACTTTGGTTTTAGTGATCGGAGGCTAGAGCAGATTGCCACCTTTTCAATACCAACTAACTCGGAGTGAGAAAGTTGATAGAAATACGTGTAATCTTTGTGAGAAATGAAACATAAATCTTTTAAGAGATTCTGAGTGGCTAGGGGGGGTTGTGCATTTCATCACTAGGTCCATGATGTCAATCTTCAATGTCAGCAATCATATTTGTGATTCTTAACAACAGATGTATTGACCCGGTTTCTGCCTAAGTGTAAGGAGGGATTCTTTCTTTTCACCCTTTATCTTAACTTTTCTTTTTAATTCTTCAACCCTTTGATGTGTTATAAAAGCTTTAAATTTATATTACTAGTTTTATCCAATTTCCAATTAACACACGGGTAAAGTATAAACCCCCGTTTATAGTATAGGTTTAGGGTAAGACCAGGTCGTTCCACGGGATTGGGTATTCTTAGAAAGGGTCGATTATATTACAAAAAGGGTAAATCTTATAGACTTTTCATGATATAAAGATTTCAAGGTAATTTAAGATATAAAATGACGTTTGTTTAAGGGATGAGAACAACTATAGATAAACTTGGATGGATAATGGAGTCAAGAATTATAGTATAATCGATTAAAGAAACGGGTAGTTTACTGAAATGATTGTCTATTTATTATAATTAGAAATCCTTTCGGCCTTTACTTTTGATTATAAAAATGCTTTAAGTTTGATTCAAGTTTGGGAAATAGGAATATGAACTTTCTTGACCAAGTTCGTTAGACATGAGGTCAAGCGTTAAACCTTTTTACCCTTGGTTAATGATCATTTTATTAGCCAATCCTCACAAGGCTAACATCTAGTTGTCATAGACAAACAACTTGGAAACCAAGCATATAGTCGGAGTCTTTTGACCTATATCCGGACTAGTACGATGATCAAATGATGATTAATAAGTCCAAGTGTAAAAACATCAAGTTCATATTGATAATTTCCAAAATTCACTAATTTATCCAAGTTTAATCCATAATTCCCTCATGATCCCCAAACAAACATGTTAAGCTACTCCATATTCATAGATTCAAAACACATAACAAGCATTATCAATTCAGAATTCATAATATAAAGTAGAGAAATGTGTTTATACCAAACTCAATAGCAATTACTTCACTGCTTACAAGAACCTTCTTTCAAATGGATATTATAACAACTTGGAATTTCAACTATAACCACTATAACAACTTCTTAACACAACCTTCTGAGATCGAATAACAACTTCCTTCGATTATAACCCGGAATATGATGAAGAACAAGGTGGTTCTTCAACAATTCACCTAGAACGCTTTCCTAACCACTATTCTAGATCACAAATGAGTTATGTGTGTTAGAGATGATTGGAATGAAGAATGTGATGATTTGAGAAGCAAATTTCATCCTCTATTTATACATATCCATGGGTCTTTAGTTGGGAAAAATGGCGACTCAAAGGTTGCACAATAATTGTCCTTTTAATGATTTTTTAGTAACTACAAGTGAAGTGCGCCACACAAGGAAAATTGTGCGCCACACTTGGTGTTTAATTAAATTGCATTTACTTCGTTATGAAGTACGCCGCATAATAAGAATTGTACGCCACACTTTAGCTTCATTCATTAATTCCTCATTGGATTCTCTTCTAGATTCTTCTTATAATGACCGTTAGTGCATTTAACAGAATTTCTTTGCACGTTTAGTCCTTTTCTTCACTTTTGGTCCTGAAACAATTATTACACAACAAACAACCAAACTTTACAATATTTCATGTGTTAACATATATATTTTATGTATTTTCGAGGGATATTTTATTTATATTTGGAGCGTTATCAAATCCTCCTATACTTAGCTTATTGTTTTCCCTCAAGCAATCAAAGCGAAAGATATTTCGTTTTAAGAAAACAAATTAATGATCACAAGTATAGATAACGCGACAAAGCAACTCACGAATTTTGTATAGATAGGATTCTTTTCACACTCACTCAATTTAGTAAAATGGATAGTAAACATAAGTCACTCATACACGCAGTCATGAGATGTTCAAATTATCATAGTCTTGTACAAGAAACTAAACATCACCGACATGGCATAAGCACCAAACATAAACATCAAAAGAGGTAATTATTTAATGATATTATTTATTATTCGTTGAAAAAGGTTTGTAATAAAATCACAATCTACCTTATCCGTAATGTAACCAACTATTTCAGCATATCATTCTCTTTTTCTCTTTCTTTTTTACCTTATTTCACTTTATCTTGGGGAAACTTGCTTTCCCCCCCATACTTAGGATAAGCACACTACTTTAAACGAACTTAGAAGTTTGCAACCTTCGTACTGTATTTATACACTAATACCAACATTTACGTTCTTTAAATCATAGGATAAAATTTCAAATAATTTTATTAGAAATCTTTTTGAACAAAATTATTGTTTACTTATATTTATATTTTTATCACCTCTTAATTAGTAAAATGGTTATAACACGCGAACGCGTTCCTACTCCTTCGTCTCATAAAGATTTCAAAGCACAAGTACCTAGAATTAACAAATCCGACGCTGCATTCACTCATATAATTTTAAATCGATACCAATGATCCAGAAAAGGCGACAAAACTACATATACACAGCCGTAACGACAGATTGCTCACTCCTTAACTTGAGAAAGCTAAAGATAAAAATCATCTTAGGTATCAAAGATAGATACCCGAATTCTTAAAATCTAATCCTCACAATTTTTTCTGAGTGGTATAAGTATGCTAGTAATGTTATCAATCCAGAGTCAGATTGCTTATATGTGATCAATAAAATGTTATTTTTCAAAAGATTTTCTTTTAACTCTTTTTTATATAACTTTTCCAATTTATCCCCCACATTCTTAATATGAGCATTGTCCTTAATGTGAAAAATATTATAGAGAAAGATAAAATGGGAAAGTGAAATAATACTTTTCAATTGTGATTGATATTCAGAATCTTTGGTTCACGTTATTTCGTCATGCGTCCTTCTCTTTTTCTTTTTCCTGTTGCAAACATAAACATTGCGCAAACAAATAATAATAATAATAATAATCATAATTAATTATTAATAGAAAGTACGATAATATTGTTTTAATGACAACAGAGGCATTTTACACACCATAATAATAATAATAATTGTTTTAGAGAATTGTTTTCAGAACACAAGTGACCCGAAACATGCGATCACACAACCAACTCGTGTTGTCTTGACACTACTCATCATCATCCTGCTGTTGTTGTTGCACTGTGGTGGTAGAGGTAGGTAATGCTGATAATACTGGTCATAATGTGGCTGAGCATAGCCAGTGGGTTGTAGCCCCCCTGCAGTAGAACACTGTAAACTCCAGCCATATGCTCAAACACTCCCTGGTACCTGTCCTAGTGATATGACTGCCTATACTCCATCCGCTCTATCGCCTCTTGGCGTATCTTCATCCTACCCATCCTATCATACAAATCCTAGCATAGAGCCTCTTCATATGTGCTAGGAACCAACTTAGTATCCAGCTTGGAACCACAAAGAATGAGCTTACCCTCAGAGTCGATCAAATCTCTAAGTGTAATCGTATCTAGATCTCTACAATAAATTAGAGCACTTAAGCTCCTTACCACATCCTCAGTCAACACCCTGTACTTCCTAGCAATCTTTGAGATAAACTGTCCATAACAAATTTGACTTTCTTTCATAGTGTCAGCTCCTTTCCTTTTCATCCATCTCGCAATCAACCAAGCTACATTCACATACCCATTTTGGTGTCCAGCATCAAACATACTCAAGAGCCACAAATCATTCTTTTGAATCTTATCATACCTAGTTATCCTTTGACACAAACCATAAGCGATCATCTTGTTAATCACCCTCAAAATTGGTTTCTTGATAGTAGAAGTGTGACTCCTAGATAAACCAAGGTTTTCCTCTCGACTAATGCTTGACCAATAATCCTGAGCGTTAAAATGCTCATCACTATGCAAACCTCCTTCAAAATAAAGATTAAAACCTTCCTCCTCAAGCTCAATAACTTGATATAGCCCAAACCTTCGAGCAAATTCCAACAAGGTCAAACTGTGAGCACGTCCACCAAGTCTAAACTTGATGATTTTCTTGGTTTGCAACTCATCATAAGCAAAAACTTTGTAAAATTCATAAGTTAAATAAAACTCATAGCAAAGCTCTGCATAAATTAGTTCATTGATATTAAAAGATCTAATTCAAGCCAACAAAGTAAATATCTCTTCATCCGATCTAGCTTCACGCAACCTAATTCTCAACATGTCATTAATTTCTCCATCACAACCCATTCTGTTCAGCACATCCCAGTTTATGACACAAGGCGAGTAAATGTGTCTTGGAAGCAATTGGGCCAATCACGTATTATACCTAGACTTTGCATCTTTGTTACATCCTTCCCATAGCAAGAACTCATGGTGAACTTGTGGAAGCAATACCTCTTCCACGGTTTCATGTTGTCTAGAGCTTTTGTGTTAGGAACACGAAACTGTCAGTCACTTCCATAGAGATCATTAGATAGCTCGTTTAGTTATTTTTGGAAACTTACTAGGCTAGTAAGCTAAAAGCCCATAGACAAACCCATAAAGGCCCATGCCCATGTCCAAATAGTAGGTATTTATACCCTTTCCATACCATGGAAAGGGTGGTTGGTTGTTCATTATTTTCACACACTTAATGCATTTCTCTCTTATGTTTACTTTCTCTCTCTAAAATGTTCATCCAACCACTCTCTCTCTAAATCCACCTCTCTTTCCCTCATCTAGTATGTTATTAGATAGTCTTCAATTGGTATCAGAGCCATGGAGTGGTGTGTTTAGTTTTTGTATTTTACATTTGGTTCGTGTAGCTTTGTCGCTGAAACCGTATGTTTTTCTTGTTCTTTCTTTGTTTTCGAAGCTTTTGTATACACTAAAAGATCATTTACCTTGGTAAATCTGATCTAGTATCTTTAGGATATAGGTGTGCAAGCTTATATTCAAGAAAAACATCACTTTTGTTCTTCTTTTTGTGTTTGAAACCTTTATAAAGAACAAAATCTTGATTTTAATTTTTTCGGCTTAAAAACCTTAAAGTTTCAATTTTTCTTGTTCCTATAGGGTTAGTAACACTAGTTGTACAAGAATTTTTGCAAAACAACCATCAAAAAGGTGTCTTGTTGTATTTTAAAATTTTGGGTTCCGAACTAGTATCAACCGATCTACTAAATTTTGTGTGAACTGATCTATCAGTTTCCTTTAGGAACCAAACTAACAGTTTTCCATTGTGAACCGAACTACTAGTTTCCTTTTGTGAACCGAACTACTAGTTTTCCATTGTGAACCAAATTACTTGGTTCCCTTTGAGAACTGAACTACTAGTTTTTCCTTTATGAACCGATCTATTATACCACTTAAGGAATCGATCTATTAGTTTGCTTAAGGAACCGATCTACTCGTTTTCTTTTGGAACCGATCTATTGAACCACTTGAGGAATCGATCTATAGAGCCTCTTAAGGAACCGATCTACCTAATTTTGGTTAGAATCAAACTACCCTAATTCCAGTTGGAACCGATCTACCTACTTTTAGTTAGAACCGAACTACTCTAATTATTAGTTGGAACCGATCTACCTAATATTGGCTGAAACCGATATACTCAATTTTCAAAATTATACGGTCTATTTCTTTGACTTGTAAAATCTCGTGAAACATTAACTTGTTTTTCTGGTTTTGTCAAGAATTGTAAAATCCTGTGTAGTTTCAAGAATTAATACACTTAAAAGACAACTTAATTAAACACAGTTTGTTTCTACTACCGTTCGAACATACAAATTTTTTAATGACGACTCTTGCTGACAAATCGATTCTTTCGGGTGCTGACAATCGTCCACCTATGTTGGAAAAGGATATGTATGATTCTTGGAAAAGTATAATGGAGCTATACATGATGAATAGACAACATGGATGAATGATCCTTGAATCTGTTGAAAATGGTCCACTCATCTGGCCTACAATTGAGGAAAATGGCGTGACTAGGCCAACAAAATACTCTGAATTGACTCCTGCAGATGCAATTCAAGCCGATTGTAATGTCAAAGCAACAAATATCATTCTCTAAGGATTACCACCAGAGGTCTATGCACTTGTTAGCAATCATCGAATCGCCAAGGACTTTGGGAAAGAATTCAACTTCTCATGCAAGGAACTTCAATTTGACGAAAACAGAAATAGAGTGTAAAACATAATATGATGAATTCGATAAGTTTGCTTATAAGAAGAGGGAAATGCTACGTGATTTCTACTTGAGATTTTCACTACTACTCAATGATATAAACATCTACAATGTGAAACTGGAACAATTTCAAGTGAACACCAAGTTTTTGAATACTCTTCCTCCTGAGTGAAGCAAATTTATGATAGATGTCAAACTGGTTCGGGACTTGCACACAACTAATATTGATCAGCTTCATGGTTACTTGGGACAACATGAATTTCATATAAATGAAGTTCGTTTAATGCATGAACACAACTCAGATCCACTTGCTTTAGTTGCAAATCATCAGATGACCCAGTCTCCTTATCAAACTCATCAGAACTCATACCAAAACTCTCAATTTCAACCACAAGTTTCAGTATATCAGTCTCCATGGTATGGATCACCTTATCAGTCTCAACAATACTCAAACAATCAATCATCAACATCTCTTTCAATCACTTATCCATCTAATGATTATCAATCATCAGTTAACTATAACGTTTATACTCCACCATCATCCATCCCTCAAATGGAATATGCTCCCACAATTAACCAACAACACCAATAACCTGAATTTCCACAACTAGACTCAGGTCTAACTATTCTAGAGTTCAAGCAAGGTGACAATACCATTGATGCCATCAACCATATGATGTCATTCCTATCCGTTGTCGTCACATCTTGCTATCCTACTACCAATAACTAGCTGAGGAATTCGTCAAACCCTAGGCAACAAGCTACCATTAATGATGGAAGAGTGACTTTATAACCAGTACAAGGGAGACAAATTTCTTTTGCTACGGGTACCACTAGGATCTACACTCTAGGAGCAAGTGGAAGCAATTCTGCAGGGAAACAAAGGACTGTTATTTGTTACAACTACAAAGGGGAAGGACACATGTCCAAACAGTGCACTAAACCTAAAAGGAAATGGGATGATTCATGGTTTAAGGATAAAGTGTTGCTGGTACAAGCTCAAGTAAATGGTTAAATTCTACATGAGGAAGAACTAGCATTTTTGGCAGATCCAAGAATTGCAGAAGGTCAAGCCACACAGACTGTCATTACCCACAATGCCGCTTATCAAGCCGATGATTTAGATGCATATGACTCTGCTTGTGATGAACTCAACTCTGCCAAAGTTTCTCTCATGGTGAATTTATCTCATTATGGTTCAGATGCTCTCTCTGAGGTACACAATCCTGATAATGTGGATAATAATATGATTAATCAAGGTGTGCAGGTGATGCCGTCTTCTAAACAGTCGAATGTTGTGAAATATTAAGAGACTAAAATAACCAGTAATAGCAATATCATTCCTTATTCTTAGTATGTGTCAAAATCACAATAGGCAGTTGTTCCGAATTCTAACTCATATGCACAAACAAGATGCACTGATATTATCTGTGATTGAACAACTGAAAACCCAAGTAATTAATTACACCAAGATAAATCTGGACAATAAAAGTGTTAATGATACTTTATCTGCTAAGCTTGAAAGATATAAAGAACAAGTTAAAGTTTTGAAAGAAGGCCAAAATGTTTATTTAAAAAGTAAAGATAACGTTTTAGATTCATGTGAACAGTCTGTCGAGATTGATCGTCTTAAACAAACTCTTTCTGAACACCTAAAAGAAAAATAATCTTTAATGCAAACAGTTACTCTTCTCAAAAATGATTTCAAGAAAGAAGAATCTAGAAACATTGATAGAAAAATTGATTTAGAAAAAAGATCAAACAGCTGGATAATATTGTTTATAAAAGAGATCAATCAGCACAAACTATTTATATGTTGACAAACCCATAGTTTTTCTATGATCATACCACTAAACAAGCTTCAGGTTTTCAAAATGCTTTCTATCTAAAGAAAGCTCAGTAGTTGGAACCAAAGCTTTATGATGGTAATGTCATTAAGAACACTAGTGCTATTGTGATTCCTGACTCCGAAGACACCCTAATGCTTGCTGAAGAGAGTCGTTCAAAAATGCTTTTAAAATAACAGGATCCAATGGTCTTAGAAAAGAAAGTTAATACCACACCAGTTGATTATGCTGTTCTCAACTAACTTTCTCAAGATTTTGAAAAATGATTTGTTCCACAAACTGAATTATCTGCTGAACAAGCCTTTTGGTCTCAGAATTCTATGAATTCTTCAGATCCTAGTCCTTCTTATAGACCCACCAAAGTTGAGGTTCTGAAAGAACTTCCTAAAGTTAGCATGGTAAATACGAGTTTGAAGAAACTTAAACACCATCTTGCTGGTTTTGACGTGGTTGTCAAAGAAAGAACCACGACCACAACCATCACTAAGGGCTCGTGGGGGTTTGAACATACAAAAGCTTATTTTAGGGATGAAATAATTCCATTTGTAAAAGTACTAAATGACATATTCAATACATTCGATCAATAATTAATTGATGAACTTTCTGAAGTCCAAAATGTCTTTCATCAAATGGAACAGGTTGTGGAACAATATCGTTTAGAGTCAAAAACGTTTGAAGTTAAATGAATCAAGTTTTAAATGAAAACGAACGACTCTTGGAACAAGTCATCAACAAAGATATAGTGAACATAATTATGAATTCTACTATGGATAATGCTTGTGTGAATGTGCATGAATGTGAAAAGTGTCTCAAACTTGAGACTGAGCTTCTCAACCAAAATGATTTCATTAAAAAAGAGACTTATGATAAACTGTTCAGAAGTTATACCACTCTTGAAAAATATTGCATCTCTTTATGTTTCAAATCAAAGTGCTCCAAATTTTGATCAATATTTTGAATTAAACGAATTGAAAGCTCAGTCGCAAGAGAAAGACACGGTTATAAAGAAGTTGAAAGATAGGATTAAATCATTATGTGGAAATATGAATGAGGATAAGGTCAAGAAAGACATAGAAGAGATTGAAACGATAAATATTGAATTAGATCATAGGGTGTCAAAAGTTATTGCAGAAAATGAACATTTGAAACAGACCTATAAGCAACTTTATGAATCGATTAAACCAACACGTATTCGATCAAAAGAATAATGTGATGCTTTAATTAATCAAATTAATCAAAATTCTTTGGAAATCTCTGATTTAAATGTAAGTCTTCAGGAAAAAGATTTGGTCATTACAGCTCTCAAGGATGAATTAAAGAAACTTAAAGGAAAAGATTTAGCTGATAATGTTGTTACCAAACATACCATTGCTCCAGAAATGCTTAAGATTGATGTGGAACCAATAGCCCCTAGATTGTTGAACAATAGGACAGCTCACTTTGACTACATTAGGCACACTCAGGAACAAGTTGCGATTCTTAAGGAAATAGTAGAATAAGGAAAATCATAAAATCCTTTAAATAATTCCTTAGACTTTGCTTGTAAGTATACCAAACGAATTCAGGAGTTGCTTATAATAATCAAACAAACTTGCCCTAGCATCTACAATTCAAGTGACAAATTAGTGGCTATGACCCCAAAGAACAAGGACAAAAGAGTTAGATTCACTGAGCCCGTCACATCTTCAGGAAACACAAACACAAAAACAGCTTCTTCATCAAACCTAGTTTCTAACAAACCTATGTTGTCTTCTATAGGAGTAAAACCGTCTACTAGTGCTAGCGGATCACAGCCTTCAGGCAATACAAAGAAAGATAAGATTCAGCAAACACCAAGTAGTACTCAGAAGAATAAAGTAGAAGCCCATCCTAGGATAGTTAAATCTAGTTTGAAAAATAAGAATTGTTTTGTTGAACCTAAAGGAAATGTAAATGTGCAGCATTCCAAGCTTAATACGAATTTTGATCTTCTATGTGTTAAGTGTAATGGTTGTAAGCTTTCTGATAACCATGATTTGTGTGTTCTTGATTTTATTAATGATGTGAATGCTCGTACTAAATCTGTTAAGAAAAGTTCAAAGAGAAAAGTTTGGAAACCAACAGGAAAAGTGTTTACAAATATTGGATACACTTGGAGACCTACTGGTTGGACATTCACTATAGTAGGAAATGCGTGCCCTTTAACTAGGATAACCACAACTACTGAAGTGCCCCTTAAGAAACCAACTGCTCTAGAAAGTGATACACCTAAGCCTGTAGTAACATTGGTTTACTCAAGGAAACCTAGGAAATCTAAAACTAATGTTCCCGTTAGCAAACCTAAGATTATTAAATCTATATCTGCTAACAAAAAGGAACCCAGTAAATCTTGGGAATCCATAGTTTTCTGTAACACCCTCAAATCTGAGTATGCAGCGGAATATTGAATATCCGAGAGCGTTACATTATGGGTCAATAGCTTAAGATATAAGAACGACCACTAAGTGTGACGTTTAAAAGATACATTGGATAAACAAGTTTATTCGTTTATTACATAAGCACAAGGCTTTAAATCGTTCTACGATAAAGTTAAAGACTTCGACATTTAGTAATTGTTCACATAACAATATTATGACTCGAATCTCTAGCTTTGACATCCCAAAAGACCTCCAATGTATCACGGCATCTCATGCCCTACTGACCTGAAAAACATGCTTTAAAACGTCAACATAAAGTTGGTGAATTCATAGGTTTAATGTAACCAAAAGTAGGACCGCAAGATTTCCAAGTGTATGATTAAGCAACAGATGCAAACATCATCAAAAAGTAATTATTGTTTGCTAAGCTCATGACACCGAAGCTCGACCATTCTGTGTGCAATTAATTGCCAGAATAATGCCCTTTACGATGTTCTAACCCGAAACATCCCAACCCGACATGGTATACGTTTGTTGTCCGGTACACCGGCACAGTGAGCGCTACTCACCCAAACGGGGATGTCAATCCCAAATAGATCTATTTATAACATTCGCGCTCGCATAATGTAATTCCCAACTACGACTATGCAATTGACAGTTCATGATAATGGGCTCAGTGGGTTATCGCTACTTAGGCAAACACATAACCATTATATAAAATGTACACTTGCGTCCAGTTTGTAAAACAAGCATGTTATCACCCCAAAGATATAAATCATTTATATAATTGTAAAATTATTTGGGAGCCATGAACTCCTACCTTAGCAGGTATTTTTTTTTTTTCCCCCCAAGTTTGCTTGGATATAAATATCCAAGCGGTATCGAAACACAGCGTCAAAAACCCTAAGTAAATACGGTCACCTCTTAGTTTACTTGTTTAAAACTAAAGACTCTATAATAAAATAAATTTCATTTTAAGGTATGCTATATACTGTTATCACTTGTTTTTATATATATTACTGTTAGTCCACTTGTGTGGTGGTGCCCACGATTAATGTATTTATTATTTCGATGAATGTCGTAAACGTGAAATCGTTATTTAATAAATATACTTTATTTATTAAAATCGTTATTAATTTAACCCGTTTATAATCCGAATATACTTATATTCGATTGTCTTGTTAAACGCTTAATTAATTCACTTTCGTTAATAAAATACCTCCTGGTAGTTATAGTTCCTGCTGGTAGTGTTATAGTTCCTACTGGTAGTGTTGTTACTACTGGTAGTGTTATAGTTCCTACTGGTAGTGTTGTTACTACTGGTAGTGTTATAGTTCCTGCTGGTAGTGTTATAGTTCCTACTATTGTATATTGTTTACTTCTGTAGGTTATAGTTCTCTTTCAGCTGGTAGTGTTATAGTTCCTGCTGGTAGTGTTATAGTTCCTGCTGGTAGTGTTATAGTTCCTACTGGTAGTGTTGTTACTACTGGTAGTGTTATAGTTCCTGCTGGTAGTGTTATTACTAGTGCTGAGTTTTTATATTAATGATATATATCTCGTTTTTGGCATAACTTTTTCGTTATTAGGAGTTACAAGAGATCCTTATATGGAACCGATCCGTCCTAAGCAAGCTCTACTATATTTCTAAGCCTAAAATCAGATTTACCAATTTCTCGATCCTCGTTTGGCGTGCCTAACTTTCTGGTCACAGTAAGCTCATTACAAATTCTGCTAAAATCCGTTTTTGACCAACAAGCTCATCAAAACTACATCTAACATGACATACAATTTATACTTAGCCCACTTAATCTTTTATTTTAATTATTCCTTTTTTTTATTTTCATACGTTCTTGTTACATGAAATCGATAGCAAACATCTCTATGCGGTTTTAAGCTTGTTCCTTTGCGTTAAACATTAAAGTTTACGTGTATTTCGTGTATTATGAATCCTAGCCGCACACGATTTCAAAAGATAACATTATGCTTGTGCTCCCCCCCCCCCCCCCCCCCCCCCCCCCCCCCCCCCCCCCCCCCCCCCCCACCCCCCCACCCCTCCCCCCCCCCCCCCCCCCCCGATGTATCACCTGCATGGACGAACCACGGTGTATCACGTACCCTGAGTTATAACTCGCGATCAATAAGCAAACTTGCAATAAAATCGACATTCTATACGAGTAAGAAATCACCACGAGTGCGAGTTAGACTTAACAAAAGGTTCTAGTTAGTGTCCGTTTCTTCTTCCACCCAAAGCGTACTATTTAAAAGCTTCAACGCTTATAACCTTTCCTTAGCTCGTGTAAATGCCTTCCTAAGGTCACTTGGACTTAGTAAATGCACATACGGGATTCGAGTGTGGTGTGGTTTTGGGAAGAGCCGAGTGAAATATAAGCCCATCATGGGTAGTAGGTATCTTGAGAGAGTTAGATAAGTTCTTGGAAACTCATCACTAGTAACTAGATGTCTTATTTATAGAGCGAGTGAGCAAGTACCTACATACAAGTACACACCCACTACTAACGACCTAGCCCAAGAACCACAAAACTCCCCCCCCCCCCCCCCCCCCCCCCACCCACAGAGTTTCTAGTTAGCTCACTTGATCTTAAATCATCCCATCACAGGGCGACAAGACTGTAATTAGTTGGTGTTGTTCAAAATTTGGCTAGATATGCAAGTTGGCATATCGTGGGTTCTTCTAGTCATTAATCCACTACCACACAACACAAAGAAAAAGAAACCACCTGAGTGGCTAGATATTTGCAAATATCTTATAAGAGAGACAAGATGTGCACTAGCTTTAATGAGTTACGGGTGGTACTGCTTTTCCTAAAGACTTTTCTAGTGATTTGAAAAGATTTTGTGTCATTGATAATGACCTAGGACGATTTGTTGGCTCTTTTGGCCACATTCGTGGAGTTTTGAGATACTAGCACAAGATTTTTTGATTAATATCTTGTGCTTAGATATTTCAAGTGTACCGGTTTAAAGTTAGGAAGTCTACGGTATTTCCGTGGTGCGTCTAAGTTTATTTTTATTGCGAAACGTAAGTCATTTACGTGACCAATAAAAATAAAACTGAGCAAGTTTGATAATTATTACTTAAATAATTACTAGACACTTACTGGACATAAACCTTAATTTATTTGGTGACCATTCACGTAAAATGATTTCTTTTTAGTCTACGCGATTTAGCTTAAACATCAAAATTAAAAGTAAACGCGTATCGGGCTAAAGTAAATTGTTGACATTAAAGAGTCGTACAATACGTGAAAATCAGAAATGTTACATTTTCGATATTCCATCTTCCTCTCTTGATGAATGCAGGTTGTCTAAATTATTAACTGGTATTTGAACTCCGGCTGCTCCAAGCATATGATCGGAGATTGCTCTCAGCTCACCAATTTCATCAATAAATTTTTGGGTACTGTAAAATTCAGAAATGATCACGTGGCAAAGATATTGGGATATGGTGATTATCATATTGGGAATGTTACGATATCAAGGGTTTACTACGTGGAAGGACTTGGCCATAACTTATTCTTTGTGGGGAAATTTTGTGATTCGAACTTTGAAGTTGCTTTTCGTCAACACACCTGCTTCATTCGCAATCTAGAAGGTGATGATCTATTGACTGGATCTCGAGGCAACAATCTGCATACTCTATCTCTTGGAGATATGATGGCGTCCTCTCCTATATGTCTCTTGTCAAAGGCCTCAAAGACTAAGTCATGGTTATGGCACCATCGTCTGTCTCATCTGAACTTTAGTGCCATCAACCATTTAGCTAGACACGGTCTTGTTCAAGGTCTCCTTAAGCTAAAATTTGAAAAGGACCATCTGTGTTCAGCGTGTGCAATGGGCAAAAGCAAGAAGAAACCCCACAAACCTAAATCTAAAGACACCAACCAAGAAAAACTCTATCTATTGCACATGGATCTTTGTGGACCAATGCGTGTCGCAAGTGTTAATGGAAAGAAGTACATCCTCGTCATTGTCGATGATTACTCTCGATTTACATGGGTAAAGTGCTTAAGGTCAAAAGATGAAACTTCAGATTTCATAATCAAGTTTCTCAAGATGATCCAAGTGCGGCTTAAAGTACTTGTCTGACGAATCAGAACAAATAATGAAGCTGAGTTTGTTAATCAAACTTTGTGTGAATATTATGAGAAGGTTGACATCTCTCATGAAACATCTGTAGCTCGCTCTCCACAGCAAAATGGTGTCTTTGAAAGACGTAATCGTACGCTAATTGAAGCTGCCTGCACAATGTTGATTTATGCAAAAGCTCCGTTATTCTTATGGGCAGAAGCAGTTGCTACCGCATGTTATACCCAAAATCGTTCCATCATACGTCTTCGTCACGGCAAAACACCATATGAGCTTTTACATGACAAACTTCCCGACTTATCATTTTTCCACGTATTTGGTGCACTTTGTTATCCGACAAATGATAGCGAGAACTTAGGAAAGTTACAACCAAAAGCTGATATTGGTATTTTCATTGGCTATCGCCACCTATAATGAAAGCATTTCAAAATTTCCAACGACGTACCAGACGAATCATTGAAACAATTCATGTAGATTTTGATGAGCTGACAGCGATGGCTTCTGAACACAGCAGTTCAGGACCCGCACTTCATGAAATGACTCCTGCAACAATCAGTTCAGGACTCGTGCCAAACCCTCCTCCTTCAACACCGTTTGTACCACCTTCAAGAACTGATTGGGATATTTTGTTTCAACCACTGTTTGATGAATTACTCAACCCTCCATCAAGTGTTGATCGCCCTTATTACCACTGTTATGCACACTACTGCTCCTAACTCAGAACACGTTACAAAATGGACCAAGGATCATCCTTTAGACAACATCATCGACCAAGATGCACCATCACCTAGTAACTCACAAATAACACCCGAAACTCAATCTCCTATCATTTCTAACGATGTTGAAGAAGAAAATCATCACTTAGATGTTGCACACATGAATAACAATCCATTCTTTGGTATTCTAATTCCAGAAAACGATTCTGAAGCATCTTCTTCTTTGGATGTTATTACCACTGTTATGCACACTACTGCTCCTAACTCAGAACACGTTACAAAATGGACCAAGGATCATCCTTTAGACAACATCATCGGTGAACTCGAAAGACCTGTTTCCACAAGACTCCAACTTCATGAACAAGTCTTATTTTGTTACTATGATGCCTTTCTCACATCAGTTGAACCAAAGAACTATAAAGACGCATTAACTCAAGCATGTTAGATTGAAGCAATGCAAGAGGAGCTTAATGAATTTGAACGTCTTAAAGTATGGAAACTCGTTCCTCGTCCAAATAAAGTGATGGTTATTACTTTAAAATGGATCTACAAGGTAAAACTTGATGAATTAGGAGGAATTATAAAGAACAAGGCTCGTTTGGTTGCTCGTGGTTACCGTTAAGAAGAGGGAATTGATTTTGAGGAATCTTTTGCTACAGTGGCTAGACATGATGCTATTTGAATTTTCCTCGCATATGCAACTCACATGAATATGATTGTCTACCAAATGGATGTTAAGACGGCATTCTTGAACGGTATTCTGCGCGAAGAATTTTATGTCAGCCAACCGGACGGGTTTGTGGATCAAGACAATCCGAATCATGTGTATAAGCTTAAAAAGGCTCTCTATGGGTTTAAACAAGCTCCTCGTGCGTGGTACAATCTTTTGTCAAAGTTCCTACTCTCTCAGGAATTCTCTAAAGGAACCGTGGATCCCACATTGTTCATCAGAAGACAAGGCAAAGATATTCTTCTGGTATAAATCTATGTTGATGATATAATTTTTGCGTCTACTACACTTGAACTATGTGACCAATTTTCAAAAATAATGTGTTTAAAGTTTATGATGTCGATGGTGGGAAAAATATCATTTTTTCTAGGATTACAAATTTTCACATAGTCCCAAAGGCATCTTTATAAACCAGTCTAAATATGCTCTAAAATTTTTGAAAAAATATGGTATGGAATCTAGTGATTCCGTGGATACTCCCATGGTGGAGAAATCCAAACTGGATGAAGATACACAAGGGAAAGCCGTTGATCCTACACACTATCGTGGAATGATTGGCACCCTTTTGTATCTCACAGCCAGTAGACCAGACCTTACATTTGCTGTATGCATGTGTGCCCGGTATCAAGTAAATCCTATCGAAAAGCACTTACATGCTGTAAAAAGAATCTTTAAATACCTAAGAGGAATCTTCAATAGGGGACTCTGGTATCCAAAGGATTCTTCTATTGCTCTAACAGCTTATGCAGACGATGATCATGCGGGTTTCCAAGATACTAGACGAAGTACCTCTGGATGTATGCAATTATTAGGAGACAGACTTGTTAGCTAGTCATTAAAAAGGCAGAAAAGCGCTGCGATATCTAGTATGGAAGCTGAATATATAGCCTTGTCTAGCTATTGTGCTCAAGTCCTTTGGATGAGATCATAGCTTACCGACTATGGCCTTGGATTCAATAAAATTCTAATGTACTGTGATAACAAAAGCGCTATTGCCTTATGCTGCAACAATGTTTAACATTCTTGATCAAAACATATTGACATCAGATTCCACTTCATAAAAGAGCAAGGTGAGAACGGAGTAGTAGAGCTTTACTTTGTCAATACGAAGTATCGGTTAGCAGACATCTTCACTAAAGCCCCTGGCAGAGAAAGAATTAAATTTCTTATCAACAAGTTGGGAATGCGGAGTTTTACGCCGGAGACTCTAAAACAATTGGCAGGTGAAGCTGAAGAATAGTGGTGGTACCTATTCAAATATCATGTATATAATATGTATATATATGAAAAACTAGAAAAACCAAAAAGATTTTTATTATTTATTTATTTTCAAAAATCATTTATAAAAACAAAATATCAAAATATAAAATACTAAAAAACAAATAAAAAATTAAAAAAATGAGTTTTCCTAACTTAGTACCGACAGTACAAATAGGGTTTTAGTACCGATAGTTATAGTTAGTACTGACAGTACAAAATGTTAAGTACTGATCAGTTAGTTAGTACCGTTAGTAGAAAATAGTTAGTACCGTTTAAGAGATATGTATGAGATATTTTAGGAAAAGATATGTACGCGTTTTGTAAGCCAGTTAGGGTTATCCTTGGTTTATAAAAGGATTCCTCTTGGCATTGTTAGATACACGACCTCAAGATATCTCATAGCATAAATCATATCTCATTAGTTAGTAATCTGTATTCATTCAAAGCAGATTAATAGAAGTTATTATTAAGTTCTACATTGTTTTTCTTAGTACTTGTGTTAAGATTCCACATTAACAACATAGTATTATAATCAGTGTTTCTATTATAGTCAACTGTCTTTATACTCTGGCTATCATCCTAATATGCTGCAGAGATTAATTTCTTAAGGGATACAAGTGGTATCAGAGCATGTGAGAAACTATGAATAAGAGAACAATCTAATCAATTATTAACCTTCATCCTCAAAACGAAAATGTCTGCATCACAAGATGAAATTCACCACAACCTACACCTCCAACATCATCATTACAAACACCACACCCAACAAACTCCTCATACAGTATCAACCATCAAGCTGCCTATTCTCAAAAAGGGAGAATATGATATATGAGCTATGAAAATGGAGCACTACTTGGCCCATACAGATTATCCAATCTGGGAGGTTATACAAAATGGGAATGGTCCTGTTTTAATCACTACAGATACATCAGGACAAATTAAGGTTTTGCCTCCTAGAACTGCAGAAGAGATAGTAGCCAAAGAAAGAGAGAGAAAAGCAAGGGACCACCTTGCTATATGGCCCTACCAGAGATCATATTGCGTGTAAGTTCCATATGATGACTGATGAAAAGAGATGTGGGATGCCATCAATCTAGATTGTGGAAATGACGAATCACAAAATGATGCAAATGTATATCTGATGCAAAAGTTTGAAGGATTCTCTGTATCCAACACAGAAGGGCTTCATAAAGGGTATGACAGGTTCCAAAGTCTCCTAAGTCAGTTAGAGATTCATGGAGCAGTTGTATCTACTGAGGATGCAAATCAAAAATTTCTAAGATCTCTACCTTCTGCCTGGTCACAAGTTTCTTTGATAATGAGGACCAAACTAGGAGTAGACAGTCTAAGCTTTGATGATTTGTACAATAATCTAAGAGTCTTTGAGAGTGATATAAAAGGCTCTACTGCATCATCATCCTCTAGCCCGCAAAATGTAGCTTTTGTCTTTGAGAACACCAGCAGTACTAATGAAGTTAGTACCGTTATTGTGTTCACTAATCTTTTGGTCCAAACAACCTCAAAGTTATGAAACCCAAAACCTTATCATACTCATTACTTGCTAATCAATCAAGCTGCCATCAAACTGGATCATGGAGGACTTAGAACAGATGATGAATAAGGACCTTGAGAAATAGGACTTGAAGTGGCAAGTGCCATGGATCTCAATGAGAATGAAAAAGTTCTACACGAAGAGCTGTAGAAAGCTCCAATTGATGCAAAAGAAACTGTTGGCTTTGATAAAAACCAAAGTGGAATGTTACATTTGCCACAAAACAGGCATTTGTGCAGAGAGTGTGAATCAAATGAACTCAAGATACAGGAGGAGGGGATGCATGGAATTCTGGAAATAAGGATGGGAGCAGAACTAGACAGAAGGGAGGATTATAAAGTCATTGGTGACATTGATTGTTGGGGGGTTGGTGGTTGTGAGAAGGTGTGGGAGTGGACAAATCATTCAAAAGATGAGATTATGCTTGATGCGCTTGCAACAGCTCAGACTCAGACACAGAGGTAATTTCTTGTTCAACTAAGTGTAAAGAGTCTTATGCTAATCTTAAAAAAACTATATGATGCTCAGAGAGAACAACTAAGTGATGCAAGCATAGAAATAAAGGCATATTCTCAAGGTCTTAAGAAAGTTGAAGCACAGTTAGTTGCTCATCACAAGGAAAACTTTGGTATGAACAAAAGATTAAAGTTTATGAAATAGATTTAGATGATAAAACGGGATGTTCTCACTTTAACATAAGAATCATTATTAGAAGAAGTCAAAAGAAAAAAAGATTTAAAGGTAAAGTAGAAAAATGGCCATAATTTCTTCTAAGAATATTAGTAAAATGCTAAATACCCAAATGAGTGCTAAATGGATAAGTTTGGGTGGGTATGGATATCACTGTCATGATGTTATTTTGAGCTATGAAAAGAAGTGTTGAGAGTGTTTTTATGAATAAAGAGAGTGAGATAGAAAACCAATCTTTGTATGATAGGTTTGTTACAGCAGAAGGAATGCATGCTGTACCACCACCAATGACAGGGAATTATATGCCCTATGGACCTGAAACTGAAGTAGATTACTCAAAATTTACATATGGTCCAAAACAGACTCAACCTAGTGAATATGATTCAATAAAGTGGAATTTGATTCCAAACTAACCTGTGAATCTAACATTAGTGCAGAACTAGTGTCTGAACCAGTTGTCAATGAATCTAATGTAGAATGTCAATCTAAGAACTGGCTCTAAAAATTCTCGGAACATTTGAGTCTGGGTCTGATGCTCCTTTCATTGAGGAGTATGAATCAGACTAGTGAAGTGAGTATGTGTCTATACAAACCAAACAACAAGGAAACACCTATTTTGCTAACCAGCAAGTAAAAAATCCTAGGAAACTGTTAGAGTCAGTTCACACATAGTCAAAAAAACCTAAAGTTGACAAGAAAGATTTGGGGCATGGGTTTACTGTAAGAGCATGTTTTGTATGTGGTAGTCTTAATTATTTAATTAGAGATTGTGATTTCCATGAGAAGAGGATGGCAAGAAAAGCTGACTTAAACAATGGTTGGAATAATGTGCATAGAGTGAATAAACAAAACCAATTTGTTCCTTCAGCAGTACTTACTAGAACTGGTAAAATTCCAGTTAATACTGCTAAAGCTAGCAGTACTCAAATTTTTAGTACTGCTAGACAAAGTTTTAACAGACAGACAGTACTAACTAGTACTGCCATGAAAGTTAATACTGTTAAGCCCATTGTGAATAGAGTTAGACCAGCAAATGTTTTTTACAAAACTCATTCACCATCCTGCTAAGGTACTTAGAACATATTTTTCAAATCAAAAACTTAATACTGCTAAGGTAAATGCAGTTAGTACTGTTGGGGGAAAAAGGGAAACTGCTGTTAAGCCCTCAGCAGGTTGTAATTGGAGACCACAAAGATACCATGGTGGATCCAAATACAATGGTGGATCCAGTCTTAGAAATTGTTACACTTTCAAAGATCCACTAGGCAGACTCAAGCCCAAACAGGCTTGGGTCCCTAAGAGAATCTAATCTCTTTCTTTTAATTGTTGCAGGATTATCCAAATTGAGCTCTAAGAATAAAGGAATTGTTGATAGTGGATGTTCCAGGCATATGACTGGAAACAAGGCCTACCTTGCTGAATTTCAAGATTATAATGGTGGCCCTGTTGCTTTTGGAGGTAGTAAAGGTTATATCACCGGTAAGGTAATATTAAAAGGGATAAGTTAGATGTTGAGGATGTATGCTTTGTAAAAGAACTTCAGCATTTCAATCTCTTTTCTGTATCACAAAATATGTGACAAAAAGGAAACAGGTTATGTTTACTGAATTTGAATGTCTTGTTCTTGTCTTCTGAGTTTAAGTTACCTGATGAAATTCAAGGTATTACTTAAAATCCCCAGACAAAAACAATATGTTTAGTTTCAATTTAGAGAACATGTTCCCCACTCTTTTTTCCCCTTTTTTTCCCCCCACCATTCCTTCACATTCAGGAGGATTGGCTTGTTTAATTGCAAAGGCTACAATTGATGAATCTAACAAGTGGCGTAGGAGGTTGGGTCATGTTAATTTCAAAAAACCTAAACAAAAACTTGTAAGGAAACCTTGTAAGAGGTTTTCTTCAAAGCTTTTTCAAAATGACCAAACTTGTGTTGCTTGTCAAAAAGGAAAGCAACACAAAGGCCTCATGTAAGGCCAAAACAGTAAGCTCTATTAGCCACTCTTTACAACTTCTTCATATGGATTTGTTTGGACCTACATCTGTAAGGAGTTTAAACCATAAGACCTATTGCCTAGTTATCACTGATGATTTTAGCAGGTTTAGTTGGGTATTTTTCTTAGACAATAAGGATGAACTATAGTGCAATCACTTAAGGACTTTATAAGATAGATAGAGAACCAATTGAATCAAAAAGTTAAAACTATTAGATGTGATAATGGTATAGAATTTAAGAACAAGGATGTTATTGAATTCTGTGGGTCAAAAGGGATCAAGAGGGAATACAGTAATGCTAGAACCCCACAACAAAATGGAGTTGCTGAGAGAAAGAACAGGACCCTAATTGAGGCTGCTTAGGGACCATGCTTGCGATTCATTTTTTACTAACAACTTTTTGGGCTGAAGCAGTTAGTACTGTTGTTATGTTCATAACAGGGTATTGTGACCAAGCTCATAATAGACACTTATGAACTTTTAACTGGTAAGATACCAATTATTAAGTTATATAAGACCTTTTGGGTGCCATGTGACCATCTTGAATGCATTGACCACCTGGCAAGTTCGCTGGAAAATCAGATGAGGGATTTTTAGTTGTGTATTCTCTACAATGCAAGGTTTTAGGTATACAACTAGAAACCAAAAGGTTGAAGGAACACCTGCACATCAAACTTCTTAGAGAATAAACCAAATGTTGCAGGGAAATGACCAACTTGGTTTTTGATCTTGATTATTTAACGATTCTATGAAACTATCATCTATAAGATCAATGAATCAAGCTATCATCATGCTAAGTCAACAGGAAGCTACCAAAATGCAGGTACAGAAGTTATTATCTGATGCTGGGGATTCTGATCAAGAGGAATTAATCTGCTCAAGACTGTTTGTACTGCCAATATGGTCTTCTATTCTTAACATCACTCCTGGTTTAAAGACAGATGAAAAGAGAGAAGGTCCAAGAGGAAGAACAAGTCTTTATGGATGAACTTGAAAGACTTAAGAGGCAAGAAAAGGAGGCTAATGAGGAAGCTGAAGCTCTCAGGAAGAAGTTTGAGCACTTAGTGATAAAAGAAGGAGCTGCTAGAACTAGCAGTACTAACATTTTTAGTACTGTTAGCACACCAGCTAAAGCTAGCAGTACTAAACACTAGTTAAATATTGTTGCATACCTGTTAGTATGCCAGTCCACATGAGGGACTATCTCTTTCTGATCAAACAAATCCTGAAGAAGATGACTTAGAAATACCTCCTCTTGAAGATATCTATCAAAATTCCACTGATGGTATTTTCACTACTTCATCTTATGATGATGAGGGTGCAGTGGCTGACTTCACAAACTTGGAAACTGTTGTGAATGTTAGTCCTATTCCCACATCAAGGATTCACTCCTCTCATCCTACAGCACTTATTCTAGGAGATCCAACCTCAGCAGTTCAAACAAGAAGCAAATTGCATAAAAGTTCTAGAGCTCATGCTTTTGTTAGCTATGTTCAAAAGCAAAGGAGAAATAATCATAAGGACTTCCAACACTGTTTATTTGCTTGTTTCCTGTCTCAACATGAACCCAAGAGATTCAGAAGCTCTTGAAGATGATGTTGGGTAATGCTATGCAACGAAGAATTCTGCAGTTTAAGATACAGGAAAGTTTGTGGTCTTAGTAGATTTGCCTTATGGGAAGCAAGGCTATCGGTACAAGCGGGTTTATGGAAATAAGAAGGATGAAAGAGGAGTTGTTGTCAGAAAAGTTAGTTGCTCAGGGACATAGGCAAGAGGAAGGGATAGACTATGATGAGGTTTTTGCTCCTGTGGCCAGGATTGAAGCCATAAGGATCTTTTTGGACTTTGCCTCATACATGGGTTTTATAGTTTATCAAATGGATGTGAAAAGTGCCTTCTCTTTATGGGGAAAATTGATGAAGGGGTGTATGTATCTCAACACCAGGCTTTCTAGATCTAAATTTCCTCAGAAAGTATACAAAGTTGTAAAAGCTCTCTTGGGATACATAGCTCCTAGAGCTGGTATGTTCTTCTATCTTCTCTTTCTTTTTTTTTTTTTTTTCTTTTATTAAGAATGGATACAGAGAGGTCACTATGGACAAACTCTCTTAATAAAGAAGGACAAAATGTAACATACTAGTCAAGTCTATGTGGTATGATATCATCTTTGAGGTTTACAATGAGTCTTGGTGTGATGAGTTTGAAGCATTATTGAAGAGTAAATTGTTAGATGAGTTTCATGAGAGCTCACTTTCTTTCTTGGATTACAGTCAAACAGTTGGAAGATGGTATCTTTTTTAGTCAGGATAAGTATGTTGCAGAAATATCCTGAAGAGTTTGATCTTTGCAATTGTACGATGCTAGTACAACAATTGTGACTCAGAAGCGTTAGTCAGGAGAGGAAGGCCAGTTGATGTGGATGTACATCTCTATAGGGTTCATGATTGGCTCTTTATGTACTTGACTGCTTCTAGACCTGACATGTATGTTTGCAGTTTGTGCTTGTTCTAGGTTTTGGTCACTCAAAGTCCTCCCATCTAAGTGCTGTCAGCGAATTTTTAGGTACTATAAGGGCAACCCAATGGGTCTTTGGTATCTAGAGTGTCTTCATTTGACCTGGAATCCTACTCTATAGTGATTATGCATGGAGCCAAATCTTGACAGGAAATCCACACAGGAGGTGTCAATTTCTTTGGAAGGAGACTCATTTATTGGCAATGCAAAGAGCAGACCATTGTGGGCTACTTCTACTACAGAAGCAGATTATGTTGCTGCTGCAAGGCTGCTGTGGGCAAGTTTTGTTGGATCTAATCAAATGTTAGGGACTATGGGTTCAACTCATGATCACAAAGATCTACATGGATAATGAAAGCACCATTTGCATTGAAAGAATCCAGTATATCATTCCAAAACAAAAGACATTGCTATTAGGACACCATTTTCATAGAGATGCTTATGAAAAGAAACTCATTCAGGTGCTTAAAAATCCACACTTATGACAATGTAGCGGATTTATCACCAAGGCATTTAATGTTAAGCAAGGTTTCAGTTCTTGTTGTTACTATTAGATGATAAATCAATAAGTACATTGTTAAAGGGAAGCATATGTATGTGTTGTTAGTTTGTTTGAAAGAAACATGTTAACCATAGGTGATGCATTTCCAAAGGTTTGATAGGTTTTAGAGGGTCATTGAGAAGAGTTATTGATGGTACTGAAGCACTCCTGATACTTACATTGTTCATTCTTTGGTTGGACACAGTTAGTACCGACAGTGCAAAGTTAGTACCGCTGGGCAAAGTTTTGTACCGCTATGAGCCGTTGAAGAAAATACCGCCGGGGTACATGTGTAAATTGGAAACGGTTTCCTTGAAATTAGGTATCCTAACCTATATAAACCCAGCTCAATTGCACAAGTTCCTTCGCAGAAAGTCACCCCTTTATTTGCTTCAATGCTGGTACAACCAACTGAGGATGAGGGTGCTCCTTCAGAAAGACCATCTGAAGCACAACCTACACCCTGTCCTGCTCACACTAGTGAAGTACCTTTTGAGCCACAGACTAACTCATCTCCTGCTCACACTAGTGAAGTACCTTTTGAGCCACAGACTGACCCATCCCTTAGACCTTCACCTTCTACTATCATTCCTGGTTCTATTCCAGAAAGTTCTGGTGGGAATCTTAGAGGTCATTCATCCAGTGATAAATCCCTTTCAGGGAATGAGGGTGAAATGACACTCCAAAGTGTCTATGATCTTTGTCTCTCTTTATGTGCACATTTTTCAGATCAAGCCAAAGAAATACAACACTTGAAGGCTCAGTTCAAAAAGCTCAAGAAGCAAGCTAAACCTGTAATCAAACATCACAGAGCATGGATGCAAAGTGTCTCCTTGAAGCAACAATTGGAAAGAAAGAGATCCTCAAAGAAACAATGGGTGCACAAAGAGTCTGTATCCAAACATGGGAGGAAGTATGCTAAAGGTGAACCTTCAGTCCATAGAGATCCTCTATTTGATCACATTCCTAAAGATACAATTGATCATATGGAAACTGAGAATGCTCAAGTTGTGGGGAGGACAAGAGATATAGTGTGTGAAGAGAAGGAGATTGATGAAAACATACTTAGTACTAAAGATGTACTTAGTACTGATAAGGAGAAAGTTAGTACCGACAAGGAGAAAATTAGTACTAACAGACCAATAGTTAGTACTGACGGATCCAAACTTAGTACTGACACGCAAATTGAAGGTACCGATGAGCAAATTGAAAGCACTGATAAGCAAAGAAAAGGTACTGAAGATCATACTAAAGAAGGTATTGCCACTCAAGCTACTCAAAAACCTTCTACTACAATATTTGGAGATGATGAAATAATAGCTAAGGTTCTTCTCAACATGAGTCAAGCCAAAGCAGTTTCTAGAGAGAAGGAGAAAGGTGTAGAGTTGAAGGATATTGAAGAAACTGACAGACCTAGGCCTACTTCTACAAGATCACTTCTGACATTAAAGCCTCTTCCAAAAATTGATCCAAAAGACAAAGGAAAGAAGAAAATAGAAGAGGAGGATGAATCTGAAAGTGAATCTGATGGTATTCCTGAAGCTGAGAAGAAGTTTAAACAGCTTGCAAGTGATGAAGAAATGGCTAGGAAAATACAAGAAGAGTGGGAAGGTGAAGAAGAAAGAAACAGATTAGCTGAAGAAAAAGCTACCAATGAAGCTCTCATAAGAAATTATGATGACATAAAGGCAAGAATTGAGGCTGACAGACTTCTTGCTGAGAAGCTTCAAGAAGAAGAAAGAGAGCAATTTACAATAGAAGAAAGAGCAAAATTCCTCCATGACACAATTGCTGCTCAAAGAAAATTCATTGCACAACAAAGATACGAAGCTATCAGAACAGACCACCTACAAAGAATCAACTGAGAAATCAAATGATGACCTACTTGAAGCATGTAGGAAACTTCAAGCATTCTGAATTGAAAACCAAGAAGTTTGAGGAAATACAAGCTCTGTATGAAAAGATAAAGAGGTCAGATGAAGATTTCATTTCTATTGGGTCTGCTGAAGATGAAAGACTGATAAAAAAGATGAATGAAAAAGGAATTGATTCCTCTAAGAAAGAAGAAGTCAAGGAGGAGAGTAAAGAAGAAGAAAGTAACAGAAAGAGAAAACTTGGTACTAGGAAAAAGATGAAGTCAAGGAAAAGAAGATTCATACAAAACACTTCTGAGGATGATAGTGAGAAAGAGAATGATGAGCTGAGATTATATTTAACAATAGCTCCAGATGAGGAAAAAGAAGTAGATTATGAAATACTTGACAGGAAGTATCCTATCAAAGAATGGAAAACTGAGTGTCTTGGAACTAAACCACAGGTTGATAAAGCTGAACACTTAGAGGAGATTAATCAAAATGTGGTGATTAGAAGCAATGGACAAAAGAGATACTTTAGTACTCTGATGAGGGTGCTTTCCATATTTGATAGAGATGATTTGAATGTTGTATATCAACTGGTGATGGACAAATATCAAGATGAGATACCTGAAGGATTTGATAGAGTACTTTGGGGAGATTTGATGGTTATGTTCAATCCAGATGATGAAGATAAGTTTTGGAACTCACAGCAGGATTGGAATATAGTGAGTTGGAAGCTACATGGTTCTTCAGGGGTACATACTTTAGTGACTGAGGCAGGATTAGTCATTCATATGCTTGTAGAGAAGAAGTATCCTTTGAGAAAGAAAGTATTGTTGCAAATGTTGGAATTAAAGTTGGAGTCTGAAGAAGACAGTACTATGGCATTAGAGTTGATTAGATTTGTCAAGAAGCTAGTTGCAGAGTTAGAACCTGAAGACTCTGATGGAGATGAGGAGGATCTTTGAGTGTTGGTGTCAAAACCACACAACAAATGGTCATCAGTTCACCATGCTTAACAGGCATAAGAACTGGCTAGTCCATAAGCAAACGGCTTGTGGTAAAGACTTCTCAAATCCGTTTATGGTTGACAATTTACCAAAAATTGTAGGGTTCTCAACTCACCTTGCTTCATTGGTGAAGAGTTGGCTAGTCCAAGATCAAACAGTTCTTGGTAAAGACTAATCAAATGAAGTCAAGGAAAAGAAGATTCATACAAAACATTTCTGAGGATGATAGTGAGAAAGAGAATGATGAGCTGAGATTACATTTAACAATAGCTCCAGATGAGGAAAAAGAAGTAGATTATGAAATACTTGACAGGAAGTATCCTATCAAAGAATGGAAAACTGAGTGTCTTGGAACTAAACCACAGGTTGATAAAGCTGAACACTTAGAGAAAATTAATCAAAATGTGGTGATTAGAAGCAATGGACAAAAGAGATACTTTAGTACTCTGATGAGGGTGCTTTCCATATTTGATAGAGATGATTTGAATGCTGTATATCAACTGGTGATGGACAGATATCAAGATGAGATACCTGAAGGTTTTGATAAAGTGCTTTGGGGAGATTTGATGATTATGTTCAATCCAGATGATGAAGATAAGTTTTGGAACTCACAGCAGGATTGGAGTATAGTAAGTTGGAAGCTACATAGTTCTTCAGGGGTACATACTTTAGTGACTAAGGCAGGATTAGTCATTCATATGCTTGTAGAGAAGAAGTATCCTTTGAGAAAGAATGTACTGTTATAAATGCTGGAATTAAAGTTGGAGTCTAAAGAAGACAGTACTATGGCTTTAGAATTGATTAGGTCTATCAAGAAGTTACTTGCAGAGTTAGAACCTGAAGACTCTGATGGAGATGAGGAGGATCTTTGAGTGTTGGTGTCAAAACCACACAACAAATGGTCATCAGTTCACCATGCTTAACAGGCATAAGAACTGGCTAGTCCATAAGCAAACGGCTTGTGGTAAAGACTTCTCAAATCCGTTTATGGTTGACAATTTACCAAAAATTGTAGGGTTCTCAACTCACCTTGCTTTGTGGTGAAGAGGTTGCTAGGTCCCATGTTCAAACAGTTACATGGTAAATGACTAATCTATATCTGTTGATAGCTGTAATTGTTTGCTAAATAATATTTGGTTTATCAATGGGCACCATGTTTTGGCAATGTGAATTGGCTAGTCCAAAAGCAAAACGGTATTTGGTAAAGACAAATCAATTCCGTTGATGGTTGACAGTTTACCTAAAAACAGTTATGGTAATTAATTCCCTTGTTTTTAAAATGAAGAGTTAACTATCCCAGAGCAAACGGCTACTGGTAAAGGAACATCAAATCCATTAATGGCTGGTAGTTTGCCAAAAACTACAAAGCCAACTTAGTTGGATTGTTGCTGAAAAGATGTTGCTGTGTTGCTGAGAAGACAAAGTTGCTGCTGAAGAAGGATAGAGTTTAAAAGATCAAGAAATGATAAGAGTGTTTGGATACATCCTTATGCTTTAAAGAAGTTGAAGATAACATGAAGTTAAAAGGGTCAACATTCATGTTTTAAGGGAGGATGTGTTAGGATTTATGTTTTTCTAATCTTTGTTAAGGCAGTACAAATAGTTTAGTCTGTTAGTTATAGTTAGTACCGTCAATACAAAAATGTAAGTTAGATCAATTAGTTAGTACTGTTAGTAGAATTTTGTAGTACGTTTAAGGTGATATGTTATGAGCATATATCTAGGAAAAGATAAGTATGCGTTTTGTAAGATGTTAGGTTTATCTTAGTCTATAAAAGGTTCCCTCTTGGAATTGGTTAGTTACAAGACCTTTAGATATCGCTTAGCCAAAAATCTTAACTCAAATTGAAGTGAGTAATCTGTAATCGTTCAAAGCAGTTTTAATTTAGAAGTTATTTTTTGTTCTACATTGTTTTTCTCTAGTATTGTGTTAAGATGCCGCTTTAAACTCAGTAATGTATTATTAATCTGTGTTTTCAACATAGTCGATGTATTTATACATTTGGGCTATATTCCTTAATATGGCTGCAAAGATCTATTCATAGGGGACCCACACAAACATGTTGTTTACTTGGGCCGGGGGGGGGGGGCTTGAGTCTTTAATAAGAAATAGGCACTTTAAAGGGATTTTTTGGGCTAAAGTCTTCATAGTTATGTATGTTTAATTGGGTTGACCTGGCCCATTAGTAGGGCGTCGGGGGTGGCACCTCTTTAAATTTCTTGGTGTTTCGGCTTCTAGGTTTGACCTGTGACTTTGTCGGGGCTGACTTTGGTCTTTTGTCCTGACTTTGACTTTTTTTGGCTTAGACTTAGGACTTGTTCTTTTCACGCTTTTCCATTCCGTGCTTGGTTTTGTCGTTTTTGCTTGATTTTTGTCCTTTTCTCGGATATCCGTTTCCTGCAACAATTAAATGAAAACATCATTTCATGTATTTTTTGGTAATGTTTTTAGTATTTTAGGTACCGGTTTTATATGGATAACCGGTATGTGTATTAAGCACATTCCAAAATACACATACTAAGTTTTTGCCATGTCCTCAGCTTTTGCTTAAGTATAGATCTTTGTTAACTTAGAATCTCGGATCCCCTCGGAATTTTTACCTTGAAAAGTAGCTAAAGTGTCAGCGAGGGGAATGAAAGTCTCTTGTATGCTTCGATTAGCCCGTTTGTGACCATTTTTATATATATACTCTAACTACAACTAATATTTTTGTATTTTTTTTCATTTTTTTTTTTCAACTAACTAAACAAATATTGACTTTCGTTATTCATTTTTTGGGATATAGAAATGAAGCGCCTATATGTATTATTTTATGATGTACATCGGATAAATTTCTTCGTAACTATTTTTTTAACGTGTCTACTAAGCTTAAAATTGATAAATTACAACCGTCAAATATTTGGTTAGATGCTAACACTTCTCCATATTTGTTTCTTGTATACTATTCACTACCGGGACAATTAATTATATTTATTAAGTGGATGAATGTGCTATTTAGTAATTTAATAAATTGGATCAATGTTTTACAAAAATTTTATGCTTCGTAAATTCCGAGATTAATGTGTTCTGTAGGCGAGATCATCCAGGATAGAGACTTTAGTCTAGGCAATTCCCAATCATCTTCGGCTAGTTGACCGGGCTTTTGACAACCTCACGGAGACGAGTATCGTACTTAGCGAATTCGGTTTCAAAAAACCCTTAGGTTTATCGTTTACACTAATTCTTATTAGAAACCACTTCTTAAATTGAAAATTGTCTTAGTTCAAAAGCATTTTTAAATTTAAGGAAGGAAAAAGAGATTTTTCCATATATTTATGTTAATCATATCTTATTAACACTTAACATTAACATAACTCTTTGATTGCATTTGTAACCTTCGAACTTTTAGAAGGCTGCAACATCGGTTATGTGAAGCAGCCAAGATGCAACAAATTACATATTAATTTTTTTTTTTTCATTTTTCAATTATTTTTTTTATCATTTTCATTATATTTTACTTTATATGAAAAGACTTCTTTTTGGAAAATTTAAGTATAAATTTGAACTAAGACTAAAATTATTATTGACTACATCTCAAAAATTGTTGATTTAAGTTTAATGTTAAATAATTAACACGTTTTATTTAGTCCGGTTGGATGCTTATGGGAGAAAAAGGATCACAATATTTTCTGGTGTTACTTGAGCTCTTTTGTTTTCCAAATAATTCTTGTTTAATGGAATCTCATCATAATTATACACTTTCATTTTTCGTTCTTGCAGACTCCAGGGAACGCTTAGTCTAAATGTTATGGGTAACTAGCCTTGCTGCCTTCAACACGCTCGATACGAGTTCAAAATTTATACTCATTCTAATAGCGGGGTAAGTCTTAATTATGACAAAATACGTTTTTTATTTTTGATTTTTTTTTATTTTTTTATTGAAATTTTTTTGATATTTTGGTGTTCAAAACGGGCTTACGCAGAGGAAAAACAACGGCTGCAGGCACAATCAAATCGATGACCCCCCCTACTAGAAGTAAAACATTGTCATCAATGTTTTAAGAACGGTTCTACGGTAAATCCTAAAGCCGTTTAGTACATAATGCTCAAAGAAATAATAAGTTAGTCGTTAGATTTGGGATATCGGAATTCCCAAAATAATTAAGCTGAGGATTTGAAGCTCTTGTGAACAAAGGACAAAAACCGCGAGCACGAGAGGCTTCAAAACTCCAGGACATCCTGGACAATACAACACAAAACACAAAACACAGAAAAGGAAAGAGGCGAGCCTCTCACAACAACAAAAAACACGTATTCATTACTACATAACTACCATACCACTACTACGATTATACTAGGATAAGCATGGGTTGCCACCCACGAAGCGCTTGTTTTAGGTCACTTAGCTTGACCCAATCCCCTATACTTGAGCTTGTCAAGGGGGGTAAAAGTGGAGACACGGAACATCCAAGACTCGGATGTCCTCTTGGTAAGAGCAAGGAAAAATCTACCATCGGGCTTTCAAGAATTTTGGTGACTTTGTATGCTTTAGTGACCGATGAGATTGTTCCGGGAGAAGAGAGGTATGAACTCTTTTAGAAGTTAGAATCCCGGGGTTGAAGACTTTTTCCTCATTTTCAGATGAAAATGAGAGTAAAGCTCCTAGCGGGAACTTCTTTGTGGAAAGGAAGTTCATAAAGAGGAGGATTAAAATCCTTAAGAATTAAAGAAGCATTAGTGGTCTTCTTTACATTCTTTTCCGGTGTTGCAAGTTGGTGACTTCAAAGAGGTTTTCATGAATGAGTATACCCAGATTAAATATCTTGTCCTCGTTGTCGGTCGAAGGCAAAGCATCAACCTCGGATAAAGTCCTCATAGAAATCCGAGTCACAATTGGGAAAAGGAAGGATTCAACTTGTCGAGGGATGATAAAGTTCATTTTTCAAGAGTTTAGACTCTTTGATTTTATCTTCCTTGGAGTCAAATGGATCATTATAATGTATCATCATTATCGGTTCAAGATCAATATGTTCATAATCATACTCATCACTTATGGTGGGGATGAGTATTCAAGGATTGTTCATAGAAGAACATTCAGAAAATGGTATCATCAAGATTGTCATCATGAGTTTTTTCATCAAACGAATCTTCGGGATTGAATCATTTTTCCTTGATATGATCATGGTAAGCATATAACTATAATTCTAGATGATCTGGATTCTGGAATCAAAGCGGAAGATCATCAATTCCTGGTGAATATGTGATATAGAGCGAGTTCATGGCGAACTCTTCAAGATAAATAGTCGCTAATCTCAGAAATCGGGAGACTAGGTGAAGAATGAAGTGGTACTGCCACTTAAAGAATTATGAATAAGTGGGAGAGGAGATGAAGGATTTCTTTTTCCTGGTGGATAATGAATCACTTGCGAGATAAAGCTTCGTTTCTTCACAATTATTAAATCACTTTATTCGAGGGTAATAAGGGTGGGGAAGAAGAAGATGGTCTTGGTCTCGGGTCCGAAATCGATGGGGTTGCCACTCGATTGATTATCATGATACGGAGGGAGATCTTTGGTTTTATCTAGATTTAGCAAGTTCTAAAATAATGTCTTCTCGGATTCAAAGATATCATCTTTAACTTCTGGTGAAGTTAAATCGGTATGAGAAAGATAAAAGGAGAAGTGGGATTGTCATTAGTGTTTTGCTTCAAAAAATCTTCACGATAATACTCTGTGATAAGCTGTATCGATATCAATATGTTGTTTGATTCGTGATGAGGTTCGTTGAATAGCTTGAAGTGTCTTTTTCTCATGGTTTTAAGAGTATCTTTCATTTCTTTCACGAAGGGAATATTTTTCTCCATGAAACGTCAATCAAAGCCAAACGAGCTGTCTGAAAGAATGGTTTCCCATGATGAGGGGACACGTGGATCGCTTTAATAATAAACATTGACAAAATCAGCGGGGAATGCTAACTTTCCAAACCTGAATAGACATATACTTGAAATTCCTTTTGGGTGCCAAATTTCACAGTTGCAAGTTCAAGAGTCATTTGGGTAGATTTATGCTTGGGTAATCATAACTCTTTACCACCAGAGAGGGGCATCAAGTTTTGCTAGCACCTTGATTGGCTAGGGCCTTATAATCTTTGAGCCTTAACACCCCTTACAACCAACCCACACCTAAACACCTACGGTAATGAGAAATTTCCTGGGTAACTAGCTTTTCGGGAAAAGCTTCTTTAGGTTTTCCGCTGGGCATTTTTCATTGAGGGTGTGGTTGCAATTTACATTGTGTTTCTCATTGTTGGTAAGGGTGTGTATTTAGCTTCTTTTGGTTCTGAGGTATTAGATTCTCTGATCGGCTTCGAGAGATATTGATGTGAAGTTTTTTAAACATTTGCCAAAATTTGTGTATTTGGACTTCATCTTTTTCTTTTTGCTTCTCTTGGTTCATTCGAGAAGGATAAGGAATATGAGGATAACGAGGATCCCTTTGGTGAATCACAAAGTTTCTTTGAGAAGGAGGTTTTGCTTTTTGGATTGAGGAGGTGGGACCTTAATGGTTTACCTCCAACTATGTTCTGGGTACCCCTAGTTAAAATCTCCTCTACATGTTCATCTCCTCCGGATTTATGAATGGTGGATGGCATAGGAAAGGTAGGTCAATCTAAGATCAAGGACCACGTAGGGTGGTTATGCGCTTTACAATTTCCTCTCGGTTAGAAACGGTGTTGCTAGGAAGAGATCCCGTACCAGTGGTAGTAGTAGGTGTTATCTGAAAGAAAACTAGCTATGTTTTAACTCATTAGTTTGATTTGACCTTTGAAGCTTGATTTTGATGTTGATTTCATTCTTATAACCTCATTTTCTTATTGTTTATTTGAGTTTGCATGGCTTACATGTTAAATATTCATGTATTTTCTTAATAATTTTCCAACTCACTTTTAAGAAACTTTGATTTGTTTTTATTGGAAGTAGAGCTTGATATTTTGCACATTTTGATTGATTATTGTTTCCTCGGTGTATATCCTTGAGGTTGTAAAACGGTTTTGGTTATTTTGCCAGTATTGTTGAACAAAACCCGGTGGTGCTTGTTTGATTTGCCACCTGGACAGACGATAAACGGCATTACCACTGATTGTATTTACCCGCGGTGCGGCACGTATCATTGGAATATTTTCTCGTTTACTCTGGGAATGTGTTGCATCGGCGGCGAGACCACTGATAATAAGGATGTGGTCCGCCGCAAGTATTACAAATCTCATCAACGGCTTTTACGAAAGTTGGAGTGAGCGGGTAGCGTGAATATTATTTTAGAAATAGACGTCATAGCGGTTGGATCGCACTTGTATTCTGATTTACAGCATGAGGTAAGCTTGGTATATCGGAGGATGAAGAAATTTACATCAATTGATTTCACTTGAGAATACATAAGTTTGTTTCGTGATTGCCTGGAACTTAGATTTGTTTTCGTATTAATCGTCAAATAATTCTTGAGTACTGCTTTACATGAAGATTGCCTACGGCGGTGAATCTAAAGGAAATCTTGTCGGAAGGTTCAAGGCTTTATAGATAGTATCTAGTTGGTTTGCATTTCGGTCGTTATCCATGGATAGAGGACATGCACGTCTGGTGTTCTTTTATTTGGTCTACGCATCATGAAACGATTAATCTATACTTGTTTTTGTAAATTATAGAAATTTCATTCCGAAGGTTTGTCGTTCTTTAAGGGGGGAATGTATTCTTTTAAGGAATTTGGACACGAGTTCCTCCCAAGTGAGTTTTGAAGAGGGGGTCTTTTTAAGCCATACGGATGGGTACCCGCAAGAGAGAAAGGAAAAAGATGATGTTAATCGTTAATTTCGGCAACTTCCTTGTATTGATTATGGAGTTATTTTGTTGAACAACGGAATATATTACGTGATCATGAGGATTGTTTTCTCAAGTCCTAAGATTTGGTAGAAGTAATCTTATTTATGAGTATGTGCTTGAGGTCGAAGTGCTCTGCATGAATTGGTGGAACCACGATTTCCTCCGAGTAACCCTCGGTGCGTGCACGGAGCAATCTACGTCCATAGTTAGTTGATCCGGCATGTTACTCGGGTGATTCTTCAAGTGCGAACGACTCGACCTCTTTTGGATTAGTTGGTATAAGTTACGACGTTTCGGGTTGGAAGTGGTTGGATTAGATAGAAGAATTACAATGAGATTAGAAGAAGTACGAGTGCGATGCACTTAAAAAGACTCAAAAGGAATAAATATTTTTGTTTTTATCAATTTATTTCTTAATTTTACTTTTATTGGATAAAACGAGATCGACAATAACTTATTACTAATCATTCGTTAACGCTTCACGGTAGCTCTTTAAAAGATAATTCACACAAAGGAGCGGAGGAGTACGATAAAGCGCGATGATATTAAATTCTTTCTTATAAGGGTGTAGTTCTCGGTAAACCACTCTTATACCCATCTTAGAGTTTGTTAAACTTTTATTGGTGGTAGTACGTCGCATGTGACCATAAGGTAAGTTTTGATTCTTTTGTTCGGGGAAATTATTATGATAAATGTCTATGATGCAAGAATTTGAATTGATGACGATTTTTATTTCTTAAGTTAAGGACAATTTTTTTTATGTTTTGATTTTTTTTTCATGATTTTTTTTATCTTATACTAATACTAATAAAAGAAAAAAAAATATATATTTGGGTTTTTTATAATTTTAATAAAGAAAATATTCACAAACGGGAATGATAACTTCACGAGGGAAGGGTCTTCAAAAACTAATCTTCAAACGAAACGATAATCGATCACACCTCCCCGGCAACGACGCTAAAATGATATCCGCCTTTTTCAAGGTCAATATTTAATCAATTATAGTATAGTATATGTTAGGATATTGTAATAGTTAGTTTACTATGGTAGGTATGTAGTTTACTGGTTTAGAGTAATAAGTTCTAATGAACAGCCTAGGTATGTAGGTTCCTAATGGTAAGGATAAACAGTTCATAGTTAGTGATGGCTGACCCAAATATGGTTCCTGCTGGTTAGACAATAGTTAGCTCTGGTAGTATTATATTTGGTCCCGAGTTAGTTGTTTAGTTAGTTTGTGATTTTGGATTTGCTTGATGCTATCTTAGGAAATGTTTGTGCATATCTATTTGACGCTTTTTGTGCTCATCTGGCGGTTTGGGTTTCAGTAGTATATATGAAACCCAACCCACGGCCTTTGAAGGTGTAACATATCCGAATTTCTCAATTTTCGCCTTGTTAATTTATTAGATATCCTTTGTTGGTTCATTTTAGGTTAATAGTACTTGTTACTTTTATTGGTTTTGTCTTATCTTCCGCTTAAATCTTTAGCTTTGTTTTGAATAGAGTCTCTTCTTGTGTTTAGTTGTGATTACATGGTTTTCACCATCCCTATCTGGCTGTAATGATCTATCTAGTGTGGGATCCGGCTAGTGGATATCAGAGAGTGGTGAGAGTCAGCGGGTTTTGTATTGCTTCTAGGTTGTGCCGTGTAGAGGAGTTCCTTATTCACATCCAAATATATCAATTTATTATCCTTCCACATAAACTTTTCAAGATAGTCTGGTCATGATGATGAGCTTATGCTTTTATATTATGACTCTCTCTTTGCTCAACCATAAACAACAGACAAAAAATTCAAACCTTCATATTCATCAACCACTGTATCGGTAACAATCAAGGCAAAGTTGCCTTATTTGATAATGGCCCCTTGAGTAGATGCGGTATGGGTTAGTGTAGTTGCGAATTCTGTAATCACAAACAAATGATTTGAATTTTAGGGAAGGTGATTCTAAATGGGCAACTACTTATAAAGGACTGGATGAGATTCGGGTTTGTTGGGGCTTTATTCTTCAACCTATTGATGCAGATGTAACTATTGCTGGTAAGAGGGGATATCATAGGGAGAACACTTTTTTACCTTGTTATTCATTTATTCCTGGAATGAATCATGTGGCTGATTTCCATTATATGGGTGATGCAAAGGATTTTGGAATGCAGTCATGCTATGTTTGGTGGATTGCCAATCCAAATAGATGAGTACTGTCTAGTACTTTGCAATGTATTCTCAGAGTTCAGATTTAGTGAATCCAGTGGGATTGTATAAGGGTATGAACTGGATGCTGAAGATTCTTAGTCTGCCTTTACATCTCTAGGCCATGCAGATGATGAAGACATAATCTTAAGATTCTAGTGGTTTGCATTTTTTGGGCTATTTGTGGCTTTGACTTTTAAAAATCATTTTGTGGACTTGTACTTCTTTATTTTGATGATGTGGTTATACTTGTTGTAGACTCCTTGTGATACATATATCAAAGGATATTATACTCATTCCTCAAGTCAATCTCCAAGCCATTATGCATTTGTTCCAGTTCTACACAGTATAGCTAAAAGATGTCTTTATGCAGAAAGCCCATGCTATCTCATCTTTCTCTACTTACTCTGCTCCATCAAGGTTCTATAGCTAGATCTCACAGTTCTAGGTTTATTGTGCTTACATGTACTGTTCTTCCTACTTATTTGTTGCTGTGTTAGGTGAACCAGAACAACAAGTTGCTTATGAAAGATTTTGAGCTGTTAGACAAATTGCGACTTAAGAAGATATGTATATCAACATGGCAAATGGCTATCTTGTCGTGGCCGTGAAAAGTGCGAGAAAAAAAGGCTGGGAAGGAAGATTGAGTTTGAATAAGAAAGAAGTGCTAGGTTCAACAAGTAGTGTTAGATGCTATAAGGTGCCTGCAATAAAGCGGCCTGGGCCCCCCCCCGCCCGCCCCCCACCCCCCCACCCGCCCCCCCCCTAAGTTTGCAGAGAATGCAGAGCAAATGAGGGAAATGAAAAGAGATATTCATATTCAAGATTCAGGAACTTGGGAAAAATGAGGCTGATACTAAAGCCTTAATAACAGTTAACACATTGGAGAATTGGAAAGAACATGAATCTGGGAATGATGAGGGTTTTGCTCCCAAAGAGTATGGAATGGTTGCTAGTTGTGGGAATGATGAAGGTGCTGCTGAAGTATATAGCTTGATCACTAGGAATGGTACTGATGCTGCTGCTGGAGAATTTGCTCTCATGGGCATGACATCTGAGGTACAAAACTGTCCTTTTGGTTGTGAACATAAATTTAATAATCTTCAAAAACAGTATAATGATCTGAAATGATCCAATATAATAAGTACATATATTGGTTAGGCTTATAAAAAATCTCTTAAAACACCTAGAATAACAAAAGAGAGTCTATCATACAAAATCAGTTTGGATATGAAAGAAAAGATTATAGTGTTGTCTATTGAATTTTGAAATTCATACTATTCTACTGAAACTTTCTGAATAATAATGTTGAAGCAGAGATAGCAAGAAATAAAGATTTCAGACAAAACTTGAAATCACTTAGGACAAATGAAAAGTGGAGGCCTCTACAAAATTGGTTCAGTTTTATGTTTGGTTCCATGTTGTTAGACAAAAGTGGGTTTGGATTTAATAAATATATAAGTAAAATGAGTTTGATGGGGATGTTCTGCAATTTACAGCATTATTTGATGTATTTACTACTAACTCTGAGAAGTGAAGGTATACTTTTTAAATAGGTTTGCAAAGTGATAGTATGGAAAGGTGGCCTCCACCTCTTTTGGAGACTACACTCCTCTATAGATCACATTGACTTGGATGAATCACAAAATGTATTATGTACAAAGTTCTCCACCTCTGGTGGACTTAATTCTGTGTCTAATGTCTTGTCTCTTGTGATAACAGTGACAAGTCTTCAGAGGTCAACACAAATGACTTTGCCTCCAGTGATTCTAGTGTCAAATCTTCAGAGCCCAAGTCAAATGATTCAACCTCTTGTGCATCAACTTCCAGTGTATCCACATCTGAGAGTGAAGCTTGAGATTGAGGTCCTAAGGTTGGGACACAATCCAAGAACCATTTTTGTTAGGATCTTACCTAGTTTCTCTTGTAAGTGTTATGATTAGAACACTTTAGACCTCTTGTAATAATCAATGGTTATTTTATAAAAAGGCAAGGTCATTTTATCAGGAAAAATAATTATTTACTTCAAAGTCTTGTCTTTGTATGTTGGTAGTTATCTTCATCTCGTAAGGATTGTAAACTATTATGAGACACAATATGCTAATGATTTGATGGTGTGGGATATCTCAAAGGGAACAATTGGGTTCAATGTACATAGGTTCACTCAGTCAAATCAATTTGTCACAAGCAGCACTTCTCAGTTTGGCAAGGTTCTATTTGCTGCTAGACAAGCAGGTTCTATGGTTGGCCAAAACCAGTTTCTACTGGTAAGCAAAATAGGCTTCCTCCAGTTCATGCTGGTAGAAGAAATTCTTCTTTAGTTACTTCTAATTGGTGGCAAAGTACTGCTAGACCTATGACTCATTTGCCTACACCTACGAGTCTTATTTTCAGACCTCACACACATTTGGAATAATGTTTATTACAATCAAATACATTATATGGGATGGATGGGCAACTGCTGTTAAGCCCTCAGCAGGTTGTTCTTGGAAGTCACATAGAAATAAAGTGTACAGGGTACCCAAGAACAATGGTGGATCTCACATATCTACATGGCCTAAATTTTCATATCCACAAGGCAGACCCAAGTCAGGAATGACTTGGGTCCCCCTTAGAAACTAATTGTTCTTTTGTAAAATTTTGTACAGGTCAATCTCCATACAGATGCTGGAGATGAAGGGATAGTAGATAGGGTGGCGATGATTGTTCTCGCAGTATGTCTGGCAACAAGGAAAGATAGATGCTTTCATACTTTAAAGGTGGCAAAGTGACTTTTGGGGGGTGGGGAAGGGCGGAATAAACTGGAAAAGGGACAATCAGGACTCTAAGTTGGATTGAAAATGTTATACTATGTGAAGGAACTTCAACATTCTATCTTGTTCTGTCTCTCAGATTTGTGACAAGAAGAATAGAGTTCTCTTCACAGACACTGATTGTCTTGTCCTCTCCAACGATTTCAAACTCCCAGATGAAAGCATGGTGTTACTCAGAGTTCCAAGGAAGCACAATCTGTATACTTTTAACTTAAATAATCTTGCTCCCAAAGAAAATTTGATGTTTGGTTAACCAAAGCTTCTTTGATGAAGCTGTAAAGTGGATAGAAGGATGGTCATGTGAACTATAAAAAATATGAATAAGTTTTTTAAAAAAAAAAAAAAAAAAACAAAAAAAAAAAAAAAAAAAAAAAAAAATAAAAAAAAAAAAAATAAAAAAAAAAAAAAAAAAAAACAAAAAAAAAAAAACAAAATATTAAAAATTTTTTTAAATTTTTTAAATTTTTAAAAAAAACAAAAACAAAAAAAAAAAAAAAAAAAAAAAAAAAAAAAAAAAAAAAAAAAAAAAAAAAAAAAAATAAAAAAAAAAAAAAAAATTAGTAAAAAAAAAAAAAAAAAAAAAAAAAAAAATTATAAAAATTAAAAAAAACACAAAAAAATGTTAGTAAAAGATTACTTGTCAGAAGGTCTTCCCCCAAAGTGTTCAAAAATAACCATAATGAGTTGCATGTTGCTAAGGCATGCAATCACAAATCTCACATATAAGGCCATTACTTCTCTAAGCTCATTTCAGAGCCTTTGCAATTGTTCGTATGGACCTCTTCTGGTCTACATCCATTCGATGCATGACTACATTTATTACTGGGGGCCCTTATGTCATTGATGACTATAGCAGGTTTTGTTGGGTTTCTTTCTAGAGACTAAGGATGAGACTATTTTCACACCCCCTTGGGGCGCTAGACGGATTAGTGTCCCTGAGGGCATGACGTCATAACATCCGATCAAAAAGCAATAAAGAACGACCACTAATCTTGGACGTTTGAAATAGTATACTGTAGCATAAAATAAATAATTTAAGTTTTACAACCCATATTAATAAAGTTTAAAGTGCGAAAGGCATAACGAAGTTTTAATGATGACAACGAGTAATAATTGATAAATCTTGAAATTGGCGAAGTCATATAGCTCATAGACTCCACATAGCTTAGAATCAATCAAGCTAAGCACCTGAGAAAAATGTTAACAACGTCAACATAATGTTGGTGATTTCATAGGGTTTAAGTTAATTCAAGAGTGGACCACAAGATTTCAAAACGTATGTGGAAACTATAACGGTACACGCATAACATAAAAGTATTTACTGTTGCCACTAGCTCATGACACTGAGTAATATTCAAACAGGCCATGCTACATCCTATCGCATTAGTATTCCTGCCCTTAACGGTGTCCCAACACATAGACCACCATAATGTACAAGCGACATGACATCTTATCCGTTTCGTTTTCATTAAGTGAAACCAAAGCGGTATAGGGGATAATTAGTCCAATAGATCTATTTATTCACTCGCGCTCCCTCAACCGGTCCTCCGGTTGAGAAATTAACAGTTCATGATAATTTGGGCAGTAGTAGGTTTGTAAGCAAACTTAGGCAACACATAAACAAGTAAAACTCGCTTCCGCCGTAAAAGAACTTGTGTCCCAATTAAAGGGCAAATGTTTCTCCACCCCATAGTATAAAGGTATGTATAATCAGTAGAAAATTGGGGCTATGAATCACCTTTGCAAGGGTAAGCGATAACCACAACATGATGAAGATATAAGGAGGTTCTTGCGCGACCTAGTGTAAGCAGATGGGTATTGACTTTGCATTTATTCAATGAACACGTAAAGCATCCATGTTTATCATTTTAAAGCTTTCAAGTGTGTTTGCGTAATTAGTATATAAAGACTTTGACTACTTTACCTGTCTTAGTTATATCCCGGCAATTGCAATGAGTACTATTTTTAGAAACTTTCCTTTTAGGATTACTTTTGTTTCAATACGTTAATAGCGTCCCCTATTTTCTTAAGTTTCTTATATTTTACAAATGCTTATACAATTCTAAACTGCTAATCCTATGTTTAATTGCCTAATTGTTTCCAATTCGTACCACTTGTAATAATCCTACTTTTTATTAAGGTCGTCATCTCAAATAACCTTTCATGACATTTTTAGTTGTTCTAACTAATTACCTAACATTTTTATATGTTTCGCTTGCATTTAAAACATCTAAAATCGTCTAAAAGTGCCCGAAACCCCCTTTTACTATTCCAATCAGCAAGCATTAATTTGAGTATCTCTTAAAATTTTTTTTGATTTGTGGTAATAATGGTCTTTTTTTTTTCGGTTAGTTTGGACTTTTAGGCTATGCGGTTGCCATCGTTATAGTAAAATCTCATTTGGACAACTTTCGAGTTTTATTCTTAAGCCGTTCGGGACCGAAGGGGTCCGAATAGCACGTTTTAGCTGCTGATCTGGTCATTAAATTTTCCATTTTCGCCGAAAAATGTTTCGAGTTTCATTTGGCCATAACTTGGCCGTTTTATGTCCGATTTTAAAGTGTGGTATATGAAAAATTATCTATTCGAAATAAGCTCTTCAAAAACTACTTTTACGTCTAATGAAAACATTTTTAAGTCATTTCAATACCCAAAACAAAGTGGGATAGCAAGCTATTTTTATCGAAAAGTGCCACAAAATATCAACCCAACTCGCATATAGTGCCTATCTAGTTCAACCTTTATTACAAACTAATTCACCACAAAACTAACTGAATCCAACCTAAATCTCTATTGTAGAAATTCTATTAACTCTCATCTCACCAAGTACATATTATAAAAAAAATTAAACATAAAGTAGGGTAACAATATTTTTTAAACTTTTTCATTTTATATGAGATGACAAATATTTACTTATTTCTTTTGTAAAATTTTTACTAAACATGGTCTTTTACTGAACAACATAGATCTATAAAATAATGGATGAACCCAAACAAAGATTTAAGGAACACTTACAAATCAAGAAGAGCAAGTAGCAAAAACACTAGATCTATACCCACAAACTATAGATCTATAAAAACCCCAAATAATATTGGAAACCCTAACTTTATAATTCTTGAAATCAAAGAATTTATGCTTCACAACACCTTAGATATAACTAGGAATGAACTTTAAACACTTGGATCTTGCTAGAAATCAAAAGATATGGATGGTGTATGTTGGTGGGGGTGTGCCTGTAAGCTAGGAGAACAAGGGATGGTGGATAGATAATTTTTGGCGGTGAGTTAAAATGAATGAAGTGACTAGTGTGAGAAAGTGTTATTATTATTTAGCCATGGAGTTAGGGTTTGAAGGGTCCCTAATGGTGCATAGGTGACCACACACACCAAGGTGTGTTTGGTCGTTGGTTTCAGGGACGAGTATGGCTCAACAAGGGAACAAGATGGTTTCAATTTTTCTAGCAAGGTTCATTATACTTGGTAAGTTTAAAATTACTTTTTCAAAGTTTAGTCAAATTGTTAGAATGCATGTGATGTGAAGAAACTTGCATGCATGCAATTACAAGACAACTAAGATGTCATTTGTCTTATCAAGTATGATACATGGGTGAGGTTTCAAAATTTAAAAGGTATTTTTTTTTTTTGGCATTTCTTTTATTTTTGAGTCCAAGATATACTTGTGTTGTAGTTTAGGCGCACATTTGGCGTGAGATCCGTGGTGAACATAATTTTTAGGTTTAGGGTATAATTTTATCGATAACTTGTGTTTACACGAAAGATTTTGAGTTTTCAGGGTTTCGTTTGGTCAAAAACGCGAAAAACGCAATTTAAAGGATAAAACCCTAAAATTAATATCGAAAGCGTCTAAAAATCACGAAACACTCAGGAAAGCTAATATAACACATATAATGCCTAAATTAATTTATAACCGATGCCGGAACGCGTCCGATGACATTTCGTGAAATTTCATTCGGACGCGTTCGCACGGTTAAAATTTTACTTAGGCATTTTATGTGTTATATTTGCTTTCCTGAGTGTTTAGTGATTTTAATCTCACTTTTCTGATAATTTATTTTAGGGTTTTTTCCTTTAAATTGCGTTTTCGCGTTTTTAGACCAACGAACCCCGGAAAATCAAAATCTTTTCGATGTAAACTCAAGGTGTATCGATAATATGATTACCCTAAGCATAAAAATTTTGTTCACTCTTATCCTAGCCAAAATGTGGCGCTCTAAACTACAAACAGAACAAGGGATCTTGGACTCAATAAAACAGTAATGGGATCTGTTGTGAAAACCTCACCATTGTGTGTCCATACTTGATAAGAATATGACATCTTTGTTGTTTGTAATTTGATGGCATGCAGTGTCTTTACACTTACATTGATTTTACATTTTGAATAAACCTTTGATAAGTAATTTTAAAACTTTACAAGTATAAGGATCCTTGGCTTAGAAAAATTGAAACCATATTGGTCCTTGTGAGCCATACTCGGCCGAACCAAGACCAACACACCCTTTGGTTGTGTGTTGTTCACCTATGAAATTTGGATCATTCAAACCTAATATTGGCTTATATATATCAACAACTTTTCTCTACTAGGTCTCTTTCATTTCCTTGGTAACTCACCAAAAATTTTCTTCCTCCTCCCTTGTGTCTCCTAGCTCACGGCACACCCCACAAACATCACACCCATGCATATTTTTTGATTTTAGCAAGATCAGGTTTTTTGTGTTTAAAGTTCATTTCCTAGTTATATTAAGGTGTTGTGAAGCATTAACATTCTTTGATTTCAAGATTGATAAAATTAGGTTTTCAAGATTACTCTGTTGGTTTTTATAGATCTATAGTGTGTGCGTTTATAGATTAGTGTTTTTTGTTACTTGTTTATTGATTTGTAAGTGTTCTTTATCTTTGATTTTGGGTTCATACCTTTATTTTATAGATCTATGTTTGTTCATAAAGATCCATGTGTTTGTAAAAATTTTTACAAAAGAAATAAGTAAATATTTGTCATCTCTTATAAAATGGAAGTAAATATTGTTACCACTTTATGTTTATGTTTTATAATATGTTCTTGGTGAGATTGAGAGTTAATGAGAGTTGCAACCAAATACGAGATTTGGTGGATTTAGGTTTAGTTTTGTGGTGAATTAGTTTTGTTTAATAAAGGGTGAACCTAGATTAGGCACTAATATGCGAGTTGGGTTGATTTTTGGGCGTATTTTGGTAGAACAACCTTGCTGTCCCGACTTTGTTTTGGGGTTTTGAATGACTTAAAAATGTTTTCATTAGACGTAAAAGTAGTTTTTGAAGAGCTTATTTCGAATAGATAATTTTTCATATACCACACTTTAAAATCGGACATAAAACGGCCAAGTTATGGCCAAATGAAACTCGAAACATTTTTCGGCGAAAATGGAAATATTAATGACCAGATCAGCAGCTAAAACGGGCGATTCGGAGCCCTTCGGGTCCGAATCGGCTTAAGTATAAAACACGAAAGTTGTCCGGAATGAGATTTTACTATAACGTTGGCAACCGCTTAGCCTAAAAGTAAAAAACGAGAGACATTTTTACCACAAATCGGAAAAATAGATTTTTAAGAAACACTCTAATTAATGCTTGCTGATTGGAATAGAAAAAGAGGGTTTCGGGCACTTTCGGACGATTTTGGATGTTTAAAATGCAAGCGAAACATATAGGAATGTTAAGTAATTAGTTAGAACAACTAGAAATGTCATGAAAGGCTATTTGAGGTGACGACCTTAATAAAAAGTAGGATTATTAAAAATGGTACGAATTGGACATTTAGGCGATTTAAACATAAGGATTAGGCGGTTTAGAATTGTTTAAGCGATTTGTAAAATATGTTAAAACTAAAAAGTTTCCAAAAAGGGAAAGTTTCTAAAAATAGTAACTCTTTGCAATTGTCGGGATTTAACTAAGACGTGGTAAATTATCAAAGTCTTTTATTACTAAAATGCAAACACACTTGGATGCTTTAAATGATGAACATAAATGCTTTACTTGTTTTTTTTGACAAATGCTAAGTCATACCCATACTTTACTTGTCTTTCTTTGATAAATGCTAAGTCATACCCAGTACTTACTCAAGTTTCGCAGGCTAGACCCCTTATTTGCTTCATCATTTGTTGTGTTATCGCTTGCCGTTGCTAAGGTGACAGTGCATAGCCCCACATTTTTACCGAATTTACAAACGCCTTTATACTATGGGGTGAGAAACATTGTTGCTTATAAATAAATTGGACACATGTTCTTCTTACGCAGGGTTTTACCTTGTTTATGTGTTGCCTAAGTAGCTTACAAACCTACTACTGCCCAACTTATCATGAACTGTTAGTTTCTCGACCGGAGGACCGGTTGAGGGAGCGCGAGTGAATATAGTCTATTGGACTAATTATCCCTATCCGCTTTGGTTCCACTTAACGAAGAACAAACGGATATATGTCATGTCGATTGTACATTATGGTGGTCTTTGGTTTGGGACACCGGTTTAGGGCAGGAATACTATGCAACAGGATGTAGCATGCCCTGTTGATTAATTAGCTTCAGTGTCATGAGCTTAGTGCAATAGCTTAATAGCTTTTTATTGATGCTTATTGCCGTTATGTTATAGTAGTCACATACGTTTTGAAATCTTGTGGTCCACTCTTGTATTAACTTAAACCTATGAATTCACCAACATTATGTTGACGTTTTAAACATGTTTTCTCAGGTGCTTAGCTTGGATTGATTCTTGATGCTATGTGGAGTCTATGTGCTATATGACTTCGCCAATTTCAAGATTTATCTATTATTTACTCGTTGTCATCATTAAAACTTCGTTATGCTTTCGCTACTTTAAACTTAATTATTATGGGTTGTAAAACTTAAATTATTTTATTTTATGCGACGAGTAAACTTTTTCAAACGTCCATGATTAGTGGTCGTTCTTTATTGCTTTGTGATCGGATTGTTATGACGTCATGCCCTCGGACACGTATTCCGTCTAGGCCCCGTTTGGGGGTGTGACAATATGTCTCATCCTTAGTCTCTAGAAAGAAAACCCAACAAAACCTGCTATAGTCATCAATGATCATAAGGCAGTAATATTTGTAGTCTATGCTTCGAATGGATGTAGGACCAAAGAGGTCCATATGAAGCAATTGCAAAGGCTCAGAAATGGAGCTTATAGTAGTAATGGCCTTATAGGTGGCTTTGTGTTGCTTGCCTTTGCAACATGCAACACAAGTATGGTTATTTTTGAACAGCTTTGGGGGAAGACCTCTGACAATGTTATCTTTTACTAACTTATTCATATTTTTATAGTTCACATGACCCATCCTTCTATGCCACTTTACAGCTTCATCAGAAGAAGCTTTGGCTACCAAACAAGCCAAATTTTCTTTGCGAGCAAGATTATTCAAGTTAAAAGTATACAGATTGTGCTTCCTTGGAACTCTGAGTAACACCATGCTTTCATCTGGGAGTTTGAAATCGTTGGAGAGGACAAGACAATCAGTGTCTGTGAAGAGAACTCTATTCTTCTTGTCACAAATCTGAGAGACTGAGAACAAGTTAAATTGTTGAAGTTCCTTCACAATAGTAACATTTTTCAAAAATCCAACTTAGGAGTCCTGATTGTCCCTTTTCCAGTTATTCGCCCTTCACCACCTCCAAAAGTCACTTTGCCACCTTTAAAAGGTTGAAAGTCATCCAATCTTTCCTTGTTGCCAGTCATACTGCGAGAACAACCACTATCTACTATCCCTTCATCTCCAGCATCTGTATGGAGATTGACCTGTACAAAATTTTACAAAAGAACAATTAGTTTCTAAGGGGGACCCAAGCCATTCCTGACTTGGGTCTGCCTTGTGGATCTGAAAATTTAGGCCATGTAGATATGTGAGATCCACCATTGTTCTTGGGTACCTTGTACACTTTATTTCTATGTGACTTCCAAGAACAACCTGCTGAGGGCTTAACAGCAGTTGCCCATCTATCCCCATCGTAATGCATTTGATTGTAATAAACATGAGGTCCAAATGGTGTGGAGGTCTGAAAATAAGATCTCGTAGGTGTAGGCAAATGGGTCATAGTCTAGCAGTACTTTGCCACCAACCAGAAGTAACTGAAGAAGAATTTCTTCTACCAGCATGAACTGGAGGAGGCCTATTTTGCTTACCAGTAGAAACTGGTGCACTAGTAGAAACTAGTTTTGGCCTACCAGTAGAAACTGGTTTTGGCCTACCAGCAGTAACCTGGTTTGGTCTTGCAGCTAGGAATAGAACCTTGCCAGAAACTGGAGGATGTACTGCTTGTGGGGACAAATTGATTTGACTGAGCGACTCTAGTAGCATTGTCCCAAATCTGGGTCCTTTGTGGATATATCCACACCATCAAAATCTTAGCATCTTGTGTCTCATTATAATTAGCAATCTTAATTAGATGAAGATAACTACCACATACAAAATATGACTTTGAAGCAAAAGGAATTATTTTTCCTAAAACTGAATTGCTTTATTAAAATAACCATTCTTATTACAAGGGGTCCTAGAAGTTTTTACATCCTTATCAGTACAAGAAAAACTAGGTAACTCCTGAACAATAATGGGTTCTTGGATAGTTGTCCCTTTACTAGACTCTAAATTAGTTTCACTTGCATGTTTGGATACAGTGGAAGTAGATGCATTTGAAGAAGAGTCTGCAGTCATGGGTTCTGAAGACTTGACACTTGACACACAGAAGGCATAGTCATTGGACTTGATTTCTAAAGACTTGTCACTGTTATCACAAGAGACAAAGTTATTAGACACAGAAATAGAGTCAATAGAGCAAGTAGACTTTTTACCATATGTCATTTGTGTTTCATCAAGGTCAGTGGTGTCTGATAGAGGAATGTAGTTCCCAGAAAGAGGTGGAGGAACTGCTTTCATACTATCAGCTTTGGCAAACCTATTGAAAAGAGGTCTACCTTCCACTTCTTCAGAGTTAGTAGTAAATACACTAAATGCAGAGTCATCCCATCCTAACTCATTTTCACTTATATAGTTATTAAATCCCAAACCCACTTTTGTTCTAACAGACATGGAACTATCAATTAATCTGAACAAGTTTTTGGTAGAGGTCCTCCACTTTTCAATTTGTACTAAGTGATTATCAAGTTTTGTCTGTAAATCTTTCTTTGCTATCTCTGCTTCAACATTTATTCTTTCAGAATGTTTCAGTAGATTAGTTGTATTTTCTAATTCAATAGACAACACTCTAATCTTTTCTTCATATCCTAACTGATTTTGCTGATAGACTCTCTTTTGTTTTTCTAATGTTTTAAGAGAGTTTTTATAAGCCTGAACCTGTATATAGTACTCATTATATTGATCATTTAGATCATTATACTGTTTTTGAAGATTATTAAATTTATGTTCACAACCAAAAGGACAGTTTTGTACCTCAGAGGTCATGCCCATGAGAGCAAATTCTCCAGCAGCAGCATCAGTACCATTCCTAGTGATCAAGCTATATACTTCAGCAGCACCTTCATCATTCCCACAACCAGCAACCATTCCATACTCTTTGGGAGCAAAACCCTCATCATTCCCAGATTCATGTTCTTTCCAATTCTCCAATGTGTCAACTGTTATTAAGGCTTTAGTATCAGCCTCCTTTTTCCCAAGTTCCTGAATCTTGAATGATGAATATCTCTTTTCATTTCCCCCTTTTGCTCTGCATTCTCTTGCAAAGTGCCCTTTTTGCAGGCACTTATAGCATCTAACTGCTTTCTTGTTGAACCTAGCAGCTTCTTTCTTATCAAACTCAATCTTCCTTCCAGCCTTTTTCTCGAACTTATTCACCCTGACTGACAACATAGCCATTTGCCATTTGATATACATCTCTTCTAAGTCCAATTTGTCTATCTGCTCAAAATCTTCATAAGCTACTTGTTGTTCTGGTTCACTTTCAGCTACAAGAGAGTGAAGAACATCTTGAAGCACATTACCAGAACTGTGAGATCTAGCTTTAGAACTTGATGGAGCAGAGTAAGTAGTAGATGAGGAGAAGCTTGGGCTTTCTGCATATGACATCTTTTTGCTAGTACTGGTAGTACTAACAAATGCAGAATGGCTTGGAGATTGACTTGAGGAATGAGTAGAATATCCTTTGATATCTATCTCAAGAGTCTTCAACTTGTAGTACAAATCATCAAAAGAAAGAAGTTCAAGTCCACCTTTTGTTTTTAAAGTCAAAGCCACTTGTGACCAAGATGAAGGCAAACCTCTGAGAAACTTAAGATTGATGTCTTCATCATCAGGCTTGGCCTTGAGTTGGTTAAGCTGACTAAGAATCTTCTGCATCCTGTCATACCCTTTGTGCAATCCCTCTGATTCACTAATTCTGAACTCTGAGAATTCTTGCTTCAGTATAGACTTTCTCATCTTTTTGGATTTGGCATTTCCACCAAACCTAGCTTTGACTGCATTCCATAGATCCTTTGCATCACCCATATAATGGAAATCAGCCACATGATCATCAGGAATAGACTGAAACAAGGTAGTTCTTGCCTTTGATTCCCTCTGACCAGCAATGTGTTCATCTGCAGTCATTGGGGGAAGAATAATGACCCTTCTATCACGATCTCTTCCAGTCCTTTTTAAGTTGTTGCCATTTTGAATCACCTTCCAGATATTCATATCATTGTTTGTGATCCAGTATTCCATCTTCATAGCCCAGACCTCATACTCATCCTTTTTCAAATAAGGAAACTTTGCATTGTTGTTCGAGACAGTGGTGATGATTTGAGGTTGAATGTTTTGCTGTTGTTATGGTTGAGCATTGTCATTATTAATATCAGAAGCATCATCATCATGGTCAGACATCTTGAAAAGGTTGTGGTAGGGATATTGGATGTTTTTGGATGTGTTTAAGGTTCTAAGAGTCTAGATCTACGTGTTCTTCTTATCCAGAGACTCTCAACAAGCTCTGATACCACTTGTTGGATCCCACTCTAGATAGATCTTTACTGCCTGTTAAGGATGGTGATTAACCTATGTAATCACAAGCTAATCACAAGAGAGACTCTTGCTAAACAAAGCTAATGTTTATGCGGAAATTAGACAAATCCTATAAAAAGAACAAGACTATTAAACTAAAAGATCCTTCTATGGATTTCTATTAATTAACAAGGAGAATTGTGTTTTTCGGATTTGTTCACCTTCTATGGCCGTGGGTTGGGTTTCTTATATACTACTGAAACCCTAACCGCCTGTTACACAAAACGCGTCAAAGAGATATGCACTATCATTTCCTAAGATAGCTCAAGCATATCCTTATCACTAACTAACTATACTACTAACTCGGACCAAATATAATACTACCAGGACTAACTATTGTTCTACCAGCAGGAACCATATTTGGTCTGCCATCACTAACTATGAAGTTATCCTTACCAGTAGGAACTACATACCTACCAGTAGGAACTTATACTCTACCAGTAGGAACTACATACCTACTAGTAGTAACTAACTATTACAATATTCCTAACATATACTATACTATAATTGATTAAATATTGACCTTGAAAAAGGCGGATATCATTTTAGCGTCGTTGCCGGGGAGGTGTGATCGATTATCGTTTCGTTTGAAGATTAGTTTTTGAAGACCCTTCCCTCGTGAAGTTATCATTCCCGTTTGTGAATATTTTCTTTATTAAAATTATAAAAAACCCAAATATATATTTTTTTTTCTTTTATTAGTATTAGTATAAGATAAAAAAAATCATGAAAAAAAATCAAAAACATAAAAAAAATTGTCCTTAATTAAGAAATAAAAATCGTCATCAATATAATGCTTGCATCTTGAGCATTATCATAATAAGTTCCCGAACAAAAGATTCAAAACTTACCTTTGTGTCACTTGCGACGTACGACTCACCTTTAAAAGTTTAACAAACTCTAAGAGGGGTATAAGGAGGGTTGTTCCGAGGAACTACGACCCTATAGGAGAAAGGTTTTTAATAGCTTCGCGCTTTCGTACTCCTCCGCTCCTTTGTGTGTTTTTCTTTTAAAGAGCTACCGTGAAGCTTATCGATTATTAGTTTAAGTTATTCGATCTCGTTTTATCCATTAAAATAAATTATGAAATAAATTGATAAAAACCAAAAATATTTTTCTTTTAGTCTTTTTAGTGCATGCGCACTCGTTCTTCTTCTAATCTCATTGGTAATTCTTCTTCTAATCCAACCACTTCAAACCCGAAACGTCGTAACTATAGACGTTCTAATCAAAGAGTCGAGTCGTTCGCTCTTGAAGAATCACCCGTAGTTACGATGGCCGATCAACGTACTATGGCGGAATTGCTCCGTGCACCCACCGAGGGTTATGCGGAGGCAATCGTGGTTCCACCAATTCTTGCTGAGCACTTCGAGCTCAAGCACAGTCTCATTAATATGATGACTTCGGACCAATTCTTCGGACTTGAGAAAGACAATCCTCATGACCACATCCGTTGGTTCAACAAAATAACTTCCACAATCAAATACAAGGATGTGCCGAATCATGCGATTAAGCTTATGCTTTTTCCTTTCTCTCTTGCGGGGGTAGCCCATCGTTGGCTTGAAAAAGACCCCCTCGTTCTATTCTCACTTGGGAGGATCTCGTGTCCAAATTCATTAATGAATTCTTTCCCCCCTTAAGAACGACAAACCTTCGAAATGAAATTTCTAATTTTCAACAAAAGTTTGATGAATCGTTTCATGAGGCGTGGGACCGATACAAAGATCTCCTTCGTGCTTGTCCTCATCATGGTTTCACCGAATTGCACCAACTAGATACTTTCTATAATGCCTTGAACCCTTCCGATCAAGATTCCTTGAATTCTGCCGCCGGTGGCAATCTCTTGGAAAGAAGTACTCAAGATGTGTTGACGATTATCGAAAACAAATCTAAGGTCTGCAATTCACGAAACAAACTGATTGTTTCTCAAGTGAAATCAAGTGATGGTAATTCTTCTTCCTCCGATATAGCCAAGCTTACTCATGCGGTAAATCAGCATACGAGTGCTGTGACTACCGCTATGACGGCTATTCTAAAATAATTTCACGCTACCCCTCCTCCAACTTTCGTAAAAGCCGTTGAGGAGATTTGTATTACTTGCGGCGGTCCTCATCCTTATTATCAGTGTCTCGCCGCCGATGGCAACACTTTCCCAGAGTATCGAGATAATATTCAAGGATACGTTGCAGCAGCCGCGGGTAACTACAATCAGGGTAATGCCGTTTATCGTCCTCCAGGTGTGGCTAATCAAACAAGACCACCGGGTTTTGTTCAACAAAACGGGCAAAATAACCAAAACCGTTTTAGCTAACCTCAAGGATATAACCGAGGAAACAATTTCAATCAAAATGCAAATTATCAAGCTCTAATTCAACAAAATCAAAGTGTTCTTATAAGTGAGTTGGAAAATTTTAAGAAAATAAATGATGTTAACATGAAAGCCATGCAAACTCAAATTAACAATGTGAAAAATGAGTTAAGGAATGAAATGCAATCTTCAATTCAAGCTTCAATGTCAAATCAAACTAATGAGCTTAAGAACATGATGGCTAGTTTCTTTCAAATGAACACCGCTTCTACCTCGGGTACGGGATCTCTCCCTAGCAACACCGTTGCTAACCCGAGAGGAGAATTGAAAGCCATTACCACCCGAAGTGGTCTTGTTCTTGATGGACCTACCGTTCCTATGCCTCCTCCATTCATAAATCCGGAGGAGGATGAACGTGTAGAGGAGACTTTAACGGACCCAGAACATGGTGAGTATACCATTAAGGTCCCACCTCCTCAAGTCCAAAAAGCTAAACCTCCTTCTCAAAGAAACTTTGTGATTCACCAAAGGGATCCTCGTTACCCTCATATTCCTTATCCTTCTCGAATGAACCAAGAGAAACAAAAAGAAAAAGATGAAGTTCAAATTCATAAATTTTGGCAAATGTTTAAACAACTTCACATCAATATCTCTCTTGCCGATGCTTTGATTCTAATTCCTAAGTACCAAAAGATGCTTAAGTCTCTCCTTTCCAACAAGGAGAAACTTATTGAATTGGCAAACACACCCCTCAATGAAAATTGCTCAGCGGTTATCCTAAAGAAGCTTCCCGAAAAGCTAGGTGACCCTGGGAAATTTCTCATTCCGTGTGGTTTTAGTAAGCTCAAGTATAAGGCCCTAGCCAATCTAGGTGCTAGCATAAACTTGATGCCACTCTCGGTGTGGAAAGAGTTAGGATTACCCTAGCTTATTTCTACCCAAATGACTCTTGAACTTGCTAACCGTGATATTTGCACTCCAAAAGGAATTGCAAGAGATGTCTTTGTTCTGGTTGGAAAGTTTGCATTCCCCGCTGATTTTGTCATTGTTGATTATTAAAGCGATCCACGTGTCCCCCTCATCTTGGGAAGACCATTCTTTTAGACTGCTCGTGCTTTGATTGACGTTCATGGAGAAGAAATGATTCTTCGTGATAGAAATGAAAGATTAATCTTAAACATGAGAAATGACACTTCAAGCTATTCAAACGAACCTCATCAAGAATCAATCAACATGATTGATATCTACACTGTTTCACATGAGGATTATCGTGAAGATTTGTTTGTAGCAAATCATCTAAGTGTCAATCCCACTTCTCCTTTCTTTTCTCATACCGATTTAACTTCACCAGAAGTTAATGATGATATCTTTGATCCGGAGGAAGACATTATTGAGAACTTGCTAAATCTTGATAAAACCAAAGATCTCCCTCCGTATCATGATAATCAATCGAGTGGCAATCCCACTTCGATTTTGGAACCCGAGACCAAGTCTTCTTCTTCTTCCCCCACACTTATTTCCCTCGAAGAAAGTGATTTAATTTGGGAAGAATTCGAAGCTTATCTCGCAAGTGATTCATTTCCACCAGGAAATAGTAATCCTTCATCTCCTCTCCCTCCTTTTCATAATTCTTTAAGTGGCAGTACCACTTCTTCTTCACCTAGTCTCCCGATTTCTGAGATTAGCGACTATTTTCTTGAAGAGTTCGCCAATGAACTCGCTCTTATCACATTTTCACCAGGAAATGATGATCTTCCCTTTGATGCCGAATCCGATCTTCTAGAATTAGAGTATTTGCTTAACCATGATCCTATCAAGGAAATGGATTCTATTCTCGAAGATTCGGTTGATGAAAATTCTCTTGATGACAATCTTGATGATACCATTTCTGAGATGTTCTTCGATGAACAAGCTCTTGATTACTCATCCCCACCATTATGGGATGAGTATGATGATGAACTTTTTGATCTTGAGACCGTTAATGATGATACTTATAATGATCCATTTGACTCCAAGGAAGAGAAAATCAAAGATTCTAAAATCTTGATTGATGAACTTGATCTTCCTGGATCAAGTGATTTCCTTCCTTTTCCCGAGTGTGACTCGGTTTTCTATGAGGATTTTTCCGAGGTTGATGCTTTGCCTTCGACCGACAATGAGGACAAGATATTTAATCCGGGTATACTCATTCATGAAAACCTCTTTGAAGTCACCAATCTTGCAATACCGGAAAAGAATGTAAAGAAGACCACTAATGCTTCTTTAATTCTTGAGGATTTTAATCCCCCTCTTTATGAACTTCCTTTCCACAAAGAAGTTCCCGGGCTAGGAGCTTTACTCTCATTTTCATCTGAAAATGAGGAAAAAGTCTTCAACCCCGGGATTCTAACTTCTAAAAGAGTTCATACCTCTCTTCTCCCGGAACTATCTCATCGGGGCCCTAAAGCTTTCAAAGTCACCAAAATTCTTGAAAGCCCGATGGTGATTTTTCCTTGCTCTTACCAAGAGGACTACCGAGTCTTGGATGTTCCGTGTCTCCACTTTTACCCCCCTTGACAAGCTCAAGTATAGGGGATTGGGTCAAGCTAAGTGACCTAAAACAAGCGCTTCGTGGGTGGCAACCCATGCTTATCCTAGTATGTTTTGTGTTGTATTGTCCAGGATGTCCTGGAGTTTTGAAGCCTCTCGTGCTCGCGGTTTTTGTCCTTTGTTCACAAGAGCTTCAAATCCTCAGCTTAATTTTGGGAATCCGATATCCAAATCTTATCGACTAACGTTTATCTTTGAGCATACTTAATAAACGGCTTAGGATTTACGTAGAGACCCTTCTTAAAACATTGAGGACAATGTTTAATTCTAGTATGGGGGGGGGTCTATCGATTTGATTGTGCCTGCAGTCGTTGTTTTCGCGTAAGCCCGTTTTGACACCAAAATTTCAAAAAAATTTCAATAAAAAAATAAAAAAAATTCAAAAATAAAATAAGTATTTTGTCATAATTTTGACTTTCCCGCTAGGTAGAATGAGTATAAATTTTGACTCGATCGAGCGTGTTGAGCTCTAGCTTGTTCCTTAACTTTTAGACTAAGCGTTCCCGAGTCTGCGAAGAACGAAAAATGATAGTGTTAATTATGAGTGAGATGCTAAACAAGAATTATTTGGAAATCTTAAGAGCTCATGTATGTAATTTGTGTCTTTTTCTCCCATAAGCTTCCAACCGGACTAATAATACGTGTTATTTTTTAAAATTAAACTTAAATCAACAATTTTTGAGATGTAGTCAATAATAATTTTAGTTTTAGTTCAAATTTATACTTAAATTTTCCAAAAAGAAGTCTTTTCTATATATTGTAAAATATAATGAAAATATAAAAAAAATGAAATGAAAAATGAAAAAAAATAATAATAATGTAATTTGTTGCATCTTGCTGGCTCACAACCGATGTTGCAGCCTTCTAAAAGGTCGAAGGTTACAATTGCATCATGATTATGTTAATGTTAAGTGTGAATAAGTATGATTAAATAAATATATGGAAAATCTCTTTTTCTTAAATTTAAATATGCTTTTGAACTAAGACTATTTCATTTTAAGTTGTGGTTTCTAAATAAGATATGTGTAAACGAGAAACCTAAGGGTTTTTGAAACCGAAGGTCCGTAAGTCTCGATACTAGTCTCCGTGAGGTGTCAAAAGCCCGGTCACTTAGCCGATGAGATTGGGATGTGCCGAGACGAAAGTCGCTACATGGGATGATCTCGCCTTCAAACTCATTATTCTCGGGTATTACGTGAAGCATATAATTTTTGTAAACATTGATCCATGGTTGAAATTCGAAATAGCACATTCACCTTAATAAATATAATAATTGTCGGGAGTGAAAAGTTTACAAGTTACAAATATGAGTAGTGTTAGCATCTTAACTTATATTTGACGGTGATTTCATTTTAAGCTTAGTTGGACACGTGAAAAATTTAGGGACGATGAATTTATCCGTTGGACATCTATAGATTATTCTATAGGCGCTTCTTGTTCTATGATCCCAATATTATGAATAACGAAAGTCAAATTTGTTAGTTAGTTGAAAAAATGAAAAAAAATACAAAAAATATTAGTGGTAGTTAGTGTAGATATATAAATGGTCAAAACGGGGCTTTTCGAAGCTATTGAGTCTTTAATTCCCCTCGATGAACACTTAGCTACTTTTCGAGGTTATTAGTCGAGGGGGATCGAGATTCTTAGTTTTCTAAGTGCTTATTTTTTTTTAAAATTTTTTTTTTTTTGTAACCCCGTTAAAACACTATTAAAATGAATAAAACACCTAAATATAGATAATTATGTTGCAAATATGTTTGTATTGTGTTTTTATGTCTTACAGGTAAAAAGGATTGAAAACGAAGCAAAAACGGTAATTTTCGGGTGACTTTCGACGACGTTTTCACATTTATCGAGGTCCAAACGAAGTCGTGAATATTCCTCGATCACACCATTGGAAAGAGCACGAAAAAACGAGTCCAACGGTACCGGCCTTTTATATTTAAACCTTTTTATTTTGAACCTTTTTCGTCCCTGTTTGAACCTTTAGTTAAAATGGACAAGACCAAGCCAATAAGGGGTTATATATTAGATTTTCCATATATATATTAAAGCTATGCTCTAGCCCACCGGCTAGAGCAATGTGCTTTTTAATCAAGACGGTCCTTGTTCGATTCTCGTAAGGGTTTATTCCCCTCACGACCCGACTCACGACCCGACCCACGACCCGGCCCATGACCCGACCAGACCCGGCCCAATACCCGACTCGACCCGGCCCAATACCCGACTCGACCCGGCCCAAGACCTGACCCGGCCCACCAGTTGACTTACCGTCAACCACCGTTGACCGGTGGTTGACCGGTGGTCCGGCGGTGGTCAACGGTGGTCCGCCACCGTTGACCGTCGTTGACCGCCGCCGTTGACCGGTGGTCCGGCGGTGTTGACCACCGTTGACCGGTGGTCCGGCGGCGGTTGACCAACGGTGGGTGAACAGTGTTTACGCCACGTGGCACCACTCAGGTGGTGACACGTGGCCATCTAATGATTGTGTGTCAGATTGTACAGGTGGCAGGTACGAGGTACGAGGTACTGTACACGTCAGTACCAGGTACTGTACACGTCAGTACGAGGTACTGTTCAGGTGGCGGCTGGACCAATCAGATGGTGACACGTGGCACTGGCGTGTGTCAGTCCGAGGTACTGTAGCAGTCAGTACGAGGTAGGCGTGTGCCAATAATGAGGCGGTTGGTAGAGTGCAAAAAGACCAAAATACCCCTAGATCCAGCAATATGAGTGGATAGAGGCTTGAAAGGACAAAATTGCCCTCACCCACTTTGGGCTATAAATACAACACGCAGCTGTTGTAGAGAGGGAGTTAGATTTGTGTTAGATTTATTATTTTCAAAATAGTAGTGTAGGTTAGTTTTTAGGAGTAGTAAAATTTAGTCTTAGCTTATTTTATAAGCCTTTTAAGCTTATTATTTGCTTATTGTAATCAACTCTTTGAGCTTATTAATGAAGATGCTTTTTGTTGCTTATTTCTCATGCTTATTTTCTACTTATTTTCTTTTGCTTATTTCTAAATAAGCTCATGCTTATAGCTTATTTTTGGATCCGATCTCTTAAGCTTATATTCTAATAAGCTACTTTCATAGCTTATTTAGACTAGCTTATTTTATATTGTTTTTTATTTAGAGCTTTTCGAGTGAGCTTATTTTAGCTTATTTTTGAGTGCTTATTTTTCTAGCTTATTGTTTTTAGATCTAATCCTTAAACATAACCGTCTTGTTTCACTTGATTTGAAACACCTTGGTTTCGGTGGGATTAGATCTAAAAATATGATCTTAGTATTTTTAGCTTATTTTCTAGCATAAATTTGTGTTTTTTTTAATTGTTCTTCTTTTATCTTAGATCTAAATCCTTAAATCTACCCGATCAGAGTTCACTGATTGAACACCATTAGTTTTTCTTTTTTTTTTGGGTGGATTTAGATCTAAAGTTCTCATTTTTATTAGCTTATTTTGTTCTAACTTTTCATGTCTTTTTTCTTATTCCATCATTCTACATCTAAGGCCGGACTTAAGGTTCTTATAAGGTTGATTAAATAAATAGGGTTTTGATCTTTATAGATTTTTTATTAAAATAATTAGTGGATAAGTTGTACACCTTTATTAGCATAATTAGTAAGTAAAAGTTTAAGTGATAAAACTTATTTGCTTATTAAAGTTTTGTAAGATCGGGTGGTTTTATATCATGGCGGTTCTTCATTCGGTTACCCTTATTAATCTTAGTAGTTTTGAATTATTGCTTAAAATGTTTTATGTTTGATCTTATGATTGTTGCTAGTTTATTTGTTATGAATAGTGAGTTGTATCATTAGGCTTGCTAAATGATTGTGATTTGCGATTTTAGGTGCGGGTTTTAAATAGGTTTAAAAAAACTAATAGTCATTAGAATTTTCCAATTTAAATACCGTCATTTTATTTTGAATTTAAATACTTTTATTTATTTTATTTTATAAAAAGCATTTTACTCTTATTTGTCATTTTAATTTCCTTAAATTTGTTTTCGAAGGATTTTATTAGTTAAACCTTAACCGAATTATGCACATTCACGTCACTTAGCAAGCATTTTCGTCATTTATATCTTTTAGATCAATTTTAGTATAATCTTGTAGTTTTTAATCTTAAAATTAATATTAGTTTAAAATAGTTTAAATCCAAAAGTTTAGTTTCCCTTTCATATGCTTTCCCTTTTAGTAGATTTAGAAAACCAAACCCAAAAACTTAAGTGATAATCAAGCTCGATTTACAACTTGAACGTAGATTTTCATTCACTTCTCGCCGAGGAAACGACCCGGGAGGTTTTTTGTTAATTGCTTTGGTTAAAAGTGATTTTCTAGAATCCGACGGAAAATACTCACTATACTATTCTTGATTATCCTTATTAGTACGTATCTATATATTATATTATATTTTATACGTGTTGATTCAGACGGATCAAGTATTATTGCCTTAAGCTCATAATATCAATACGTTAACATGGAAATCACCGTAGTGACATTGGTTGAGGAACAAATGTCCTCGTGGAAAGGTAACTTGCCAAAGTTACCCATTATAATCAAATATAGTGCTATTGGTACCAGAAAGTATAGGTACACCAACGGGAGTCGTCACACCTCGATAGATCTATCCACAATATTACCTCACTCGCAAGTTGACTAATGGTTCATGATTAAGAAATATTGGCAGTGGAAGGTACTTAGGCAATAATATATCTGGCATACAGTTGGAAAAACACTTGCATTCATGGTTTAAGCATGTATCCCCCTCGCGGGTTTATAAAGTATTCAAAAGATTTAAAATGCGAGGCTATGAACTCACAATATCGGTTTTAAGTACTTGTGTATATTAAAAACAATTGAGCATGTATCCCCCTCGCGGGTTTATAAAACATTCAAAAGATTGAAATGCGAGGCTATGAACTCACCTTAACAGGGAAATCTGATTGATGGCAAAAGTATATGAAATGAAAGTAACGGCCTCGTCACGTAACCTGAGGGTAATATGTCAAGTCTTAGTGTGATTGCTTATGTTTTCAAAACTTTATAAAGTTTAACATACATCTTACTTTGATTTATTAATTTATGGAAATATTGTATCACTGTTCGGGCTATCATAATTCAGAGGTCATGTAGTAAACGTTTGAGGAGCCAGGACACTTTAAATCGTAAATCCAGCAAACTCGTCAAAACGTATATCCAAATGAAACCCCTCACATGAAATTCCCTAGTAACGTGATACGATAAGATTTTAAGTTTCTTTAAAAGCTAGTCGATGATAAGTTACGTTAAATATATAACGTAATTGTTTTATAATGCGTCGATCGATGATTAATAATGATAAATGTGTCGGGTTTTAATAAAATCAAGTCTTATAATATTAATATATATTTTTATAACTAATATAAAAATATTTCATTTTATACCTTTAAGAATGCAAAAATGGCAATATATACCCTTGGTTTATAAACTTTTACAAGTTTAGTCCTTTATATAATAAGTATATATATATATATATATATATATATATATATATTATTATATTATATATATATTATATGTTAATATATATAATATGTAATTTATATATATATATATATATATATATATATATATATATATATATATATATATATATATATATATATATATATATTAAACCTTTAACTTTGAAACTTGGCAAGATAGGTCCTTATAGTTATAACTTTAGGAATATGACATTTTCAGCCCCTCTAGTTATAATTTCCAAAATATTTACAATATATACCCCTTGCATGGGATTTATTTGCAAAACAAGTCCAAAACATTAATAATGATTTTTGAATCAAGAGAGTTTTGCAGCTTATGGCTTATTAGAATAAGCTAAAATAAGTAGAGTTTATGAGCTTATAGCTTATGAAAAGGGCTTGTGATTAAAAAAACAAAACGAGTACGTTTTAGGGTTTTAAAACAATTCGAATGGTTGATGTTCAAGGCTCTTAACAAAGAGTTCCTTATGATCTAATAGAGTTTATGAACAACCTAAAACAGTAGCAAAGCTTATAGGACGAGTAGAAAAAGCTTACAGCTTGAAATGGGTCGAAATGGAGGTTTTTGGTTCGTGTAGCTTGGAGACGAGTTCTATGGATTCTTCCTTGGAATCCTTGGTTTCTAAACACACCTTGGGACTTCTATACTTCTGCTAGTGCAAGGTTAGAGCAAATTTTTAAGGTGGAGAAGTGTTTTTGGAATGAATGAAAGTTTGTGTTTTGGTTTGACTATTTATAGGCACAGACTAACTTGGTGCCCAAGTCCTAGCTTGACATGGTGGCTTAGTTATAGATTAGTGATTCATGGCAGCTACTAGGTTGACTAAGGAAGGCTAGGGAGTGACTATTGTGAGCTAGAGTGGTAGCATAGCAAGGTGGAAGGAGATGGAGAAGTTAGGGTGATGACTAGGGGTTTTGGAGACTTGGTAGCCAAGTTGGGTGACAAGGTGGTGATGGAGGTGCTTGTAAGGTGCTGGAGTGATGGTGAGGTCATGGTGATGAAGGTGGTGGTGAGTCATGGTGAAGCTTGAGGTGTTTATTTAGTTTATACATGGTTGTTTTTGGACAGCCAACATCAGTCCTGGTAATTTGGTTATCATTTACAAACCGTGAATTCCGATCGAACTCAAACCAGTGAGAATGGTTAGATATTTGGAGTCCTCTAGAATGATATTAGTTTTTACATATTAAGGGGTTACTTATACAAAAATCTAGAGATAACAGCCTTTTACTACATGTATGTAGAATTTTGCGCACTTGCCATTATCGGCTATAACTAAATTCATCTGAACGTCAAAATGCGTGGGTGATTCAAATGGCAAAAATGATCTCAGGACATAGGGTATACAAACCTTAGTGTTTTTACTTTAATACCCAAAACCTATTGTTTTTGCCCATGATCTTATGTTTTATTAGACGAATCACAATTCTGAAAAACTATGAACTAGTTTAAGTGTAACATGGGTTGCTTGTGGTTTATGATGTTGGTTTTAGGGTTAGAATGCAATTTAGGGTTTTACGATTAGGGTTTAGAATGATTTAGGGATTAGGTTTAGGATTTAGGAGTTGTGCATTGTGTAACAACTGTCAATTTTCGGAACACATTTAAATAATAAATTACATTTATTATTACATGTTTGTCGTTTATAAAATTTATTTTTAAGCTGACTTATCAAAACAACCCACTAGATCACGTTTTCATTATTCGGACTCTAAAGCAATTTGTTATCAAACGTCATTCATGACAACTTTTAGTTTTGACCGAGACCGAAAACAGTCAGAAGGTGACTGAAATGCATCGCAAGATTTTAGAACACAAAATAATTAAATTTATTTAATTATCACGTTGTATTAAAATAAAAATAGTTAATAAAATACTTACCAATTTAATTAAAGCGTTGTTGATAACGCGAATACTCGAGCTTAAAGCCATTTTATTTTCGAACGAGGCGAAACCGGTTCACAAAATGAATAACAGATATTTTATTAAATGTTATAAAATAATTATGAAACATTATCAAGCGAATACTCATTTTTATCAGAAAAATGATTTGGAAAACAATGGAGCAGGTTTCGTGCGTTGATTTATCCATTAAGTCACTCAAATGATGGTCCGAGAACACTTTTATCAAAAAGTATATGAAAAAGTTACACTTTTTACCCTCAACTATTTGTTCTCTTTGACACATTTCTTATAACTTTTTAATATAAATAAAAAAATTATATATCTTTTTCATTTCATACATCTAAAAACACACACACCCCACCACTTTCACTCTCTCCCCTCCCTTTTTTCGGCAGCCCACCGCCGGCCACCCTGCCGCCGCCGGCCACCATGACGCCGTGGAGTTTTCCGGTGAGCTTCAAAAAGTTTCCTCTTCTCCCGATCTACCCGATCATCTACACCACTCGCCCCCACTCGCGGTTTTTCCCTCCTCCTCCTTTTCAAGATTTATGGATTTTAGCTCATCATCATCATTTGTAAGCTTATTCCTAACCTCTTTTTTGATTCCTTGATTTTCTTATACTTTTTGGTTAAATCATGTGTTTGTGTTGTTTTTCACAAGAATGAATTAGTGTACAAAGTTTAATGAAGTTTTATATTTCTTTAAATACATATTGTGATTTAGGCGGGGATGAGTTGATTTGCGTGTTGCAACAATGATGAGGATGAGATTAGAATAGTTGTAAATGTGGATTTGATGTTGGATTAGTATTGGATGAGGATTAGGATTAGATTAGGCACTATGGTGAAGTTTGAATTGGTTTTGAAAGTGATTGATTAAAAATATGCAATCTGTCGAAAATGATAAAGTGGGATACCAAAAAAAAACAAACTTTTTTATTTACCAAACGGGATGATAAAAAATGTCTTAAGGTGTTAAAAGGCTAAGAATATGGTAGTATATGATTCCCCGGTCGTTTCGATATATAGAACGTTAAAATCAGACTTAAAATGATCTAGTTATGACCAAATGAAACTCGAAACATTTTTCGGCAAAAATGGAATGACCAGATCAGCAGCTAAATCGGGCGATTCGGAGCCCTTCGGCTCCGAATCGGCTCAAGTATAAAACACGAAAGTTGTCCGGAATGAGATTTTACTATAAACTCGCGAACCGTTTAGCTTAAAAGTAAAAAATGAGAGATATTTTTACCACAAATCGGAAAAAAATGATTTTGTGAAATACACTAAAAAGTGCTTGCTGTTTGGATTTCTAAAACGGGTTTTCGGACACTTTCAGGGTTGTTTGAGCATTAAAAACCTTGGCGAAACATATAGCGACACTTATGTATTAACTAGAAACATTAGAATTGTCATGGACATATTTTCGGAAAGGCGTTTGATGTTTCTAAAAATAGAAAGTTTGTAATAAACGTGAAGTCACTTTAGAAAAAAAAAGAGGGAAACTTAGACGTTTAATATACCTTCGAGCGTCTAGGCGTGAAATGGACTTAACAACTATTATTATTAGGCAACGTTAATGTTCAGGGTGTCGGGACTCTGAAAACGGAAAACTTTTATAAATAGTAACTTTCTGAAAATGGCAACTTTTCGTAAGAATGGCGTAACGTTTATATAAACCTAATGAGTTCGTAAAGACACGTTTTTGTTAAATAAAGTAAAGCACAAACACATATGGATGTCTATTTCTATTATAAACGTTATATACAACGTTTCGTGATTTACTTCTCGTTCTAAAGCGCGTCTTATAATTAGGTCGCGGTTAGAGTCGTTCGGTTACTTTATTCTCCTCGTTGATTACCGATTCACCGTTTGCTGAGGTGAGTTCATAGTCTCGCATTTCAATCTTTTTAATGTTTTATAAACCCGCGAGGGGAATACATGCTCTTTTACAAACTCATATATTTTACTACAGTACAATTACCTTTCAATACTTTGTGAGTTCATAAACCCACCTTTTCTCTTTTAATGGTTTTTCATAAACTGTTTTCGGGGTGAGAATACGTGCTCGTTTTACTACATAAACTTATTGATTTTTATACGTAAGCATTACCTGACTATTTTTACTAAATCTTGATTTGTTACTACATGATTTGAGATCGTTGAATACCTACCTTTGAAACTGTGAATTTTAAACAAACATGATTGTTTTACTACGGACACAAGTGTTTTTCTAAATTGTATGCTATCCAGATTATTGCCTGAATATTATTGCCTAAGTAGTCACTATATTGCCACTTAAGTCTCTACTTTTCATGAACCGTTAATTGCTATTATAGTGAGCGCTGGTGTTATGGATAGATCTATCGGGACTAACAATCCCCACCCTTACTTGGGTCACTAGTTTGATCGGGTGCATTTAACATTGAGAGATGTTAGGGTGTTGGCAAGCATCCTATTTTCTGATTGGGGCACAAATCTAGTTAAGGCTTCGGTGTCATGAGCTTAGTGCAATAATATATACTTAGACTTGATGAATGTGTTTCTCTTGTCTACATTACTTGTTTTGGACTTCGGAATATATACTTAGTCCACCATTACTTCGATCTTGTGGTCCACTTTTAAATACTTCTTGATTTTTTCTGTAACTTGTACTTTATACTATGAAGTGGCACCCCAAAGTGGTATTCCGCTGCGTTGTGATTTTATGGGGGTGTTACAGATTGGTATCAGAGCACTCGTTATAGCGAACTAGGTCGTTTTCAAAACCCTAGACTATAACCGTTTTTCGAAAATTTTTAAGAGTCTTTCACCATTGTCCGGTATCCATGCGCGCTTGCTCCCAGGTAATTTATATGCTCTCTTTTGCTTCTTTACTGCTATTACATTAATAATTTGTATATAATACTTGGTTATTATTTCGCTCTCATACGTCTATCTTATGACGTCATACTATTTGCTTCATAGCGGCCGATTATATATATACGTTGCTTACTCCGACTATCGCGTACTTCCTGTTTTCTTATATTCTCTCTCGAACGTCAATACTAGTATTATATATGGATACTCGTACATGTGTGCATAGTACTATGGTAAGTCTTAATAAGTTCTTTTACTTCAATATTATATGGGCGTTGCGGTGATCTCTGAAACATTAACGTGACTTTATTTATTTCCTTTTTGATAATATTGACATTCGGTGTACGTTGTCAAATCCACTAGTTATTTTATTGTTCGACTCCGAGTCCGAACACTCTTCTTATGCTTTTGAATCGCGTATGTTGTGTTGTAATCCATTGTTTTGAAATCTTCTAATTGATGGAAGTGCGGCTTTATCTTGTCACCTCGAATCGTGCCTTCTTTTGGCACTTACCTTTGGAACATGATGGACAAACGTCTTATTACTCTTCTTGTTACTTCTTCGGATTTTGAAGAATCATGCCGTCAGGTAGACACTCCTTTTTGCTTATTGTAGCATTGTTTTGATATTGTGTTCGTGTCGGCCATGCTTAAGTAGGATGATTTATAATCGTCTTATTGAAATGAATTAGGACGCTTCTTCATTTGAATAAGGAAATTATAAACCACCGAACCATAAGTTCATAATTCATCACTTATATGGATTGGGACGCCTCTTTATGTAAGTGACGAATTGTGAATGAGTGGGCTTATGTGTATCTGGCATAGCGTGCGTTCGTTTGTACGAATCATTCTTTGGGCTATGAACTTCTTTCGACTCGTGATTTGTTATATGGGTTTTTCCGAATGTGTATCGACCGCCGCGAACTTGATAATCTAATGGTAATGAACCATTAATCGCTTCCAAGAATTGACTACTTGTTAAATTCCTCGTATTCAATGGCTTATTCTTCGAGTCATGTATTTTATCTTCCTTTAAAGATTCTCGCGTCATTCAGTCCGTTCGCTTATGCACGTTGCATGTATTTGATGTTTTGACTTTTTTTTCTCATTTAGTTTCTGTTAGAAACCTCGACGATGACCTGAGTATACCCGCAACTCTTCTTGAGCAAGTGTAAAGCGAATAGGAGAAATCGAGCGCCGGGACGTCGCTCCCTTAAGGAGGGGAGAATGTAAAACCCTGTATTTAAGATCACTACTTATTCTGAATTAATAATTATTCCTTAAATCTTAAATAATTCATTTTATTATTTTAGTCGATTTTTATTGAAATCGTCAAGTTTAAAACCCTCGCGAATCTTACAACTGAAAGTTATCCATTTTTATAATCGAGAAACCAATGACTACATATTAGGGCTTTGAGTGCCTAATTATTTTTATTTTTATAATATTTATCTTTCTTGTATTTTAAATTGCACCGAGATGAAAATCACGGTTTAAGAAAAAGTAACGAACTAGGGTAGGTAATTGGGCCCGAGATTAATAAGTATCATTAGTTAGGCAAAATTTAGTCCATGAAACCCCCTCCCCCTCTCCTAGGCTGGCGGCCCAAAGACACAAGACACACCCTTGTTTTATTTTTCTACCCATTAACACTTAAGGCCTCCTAATTATCCTAATTAAGCCCAAACTTAAACCTGTTAGGATTTGTGTTTTAGTAAGTTAGTACCGACAGTACAAATAGTTAGTACTGTTAGTTATAGTTAGTACCGACAGTAC
>BQNB010017269.1:2666-27038 GCA_026074375.1 Tanacetum coccineum
GCCGCACCATAAAAGGGTGCATCCATAATTTGAGCTCAACATCACCAAGTGGTATGTTGGTGGGTTGAACATAATGGCACCAAAAGGGCGCGTCGAAATGATGAAGGCAGCAGCCGGTTGGTATGAACCACCAGCTTTTGCCACCAGCCACCTCGTGGCAGCAAGCCACTGTCGCACACTAACGAAAGCAACGGCAACAGTGGCAGCAGCCAACTATTGCGCATCCATGTGTGGCACAAATTTGAAAAGGTCCGGGGTGGTTTGCTATCCGTTGGGCAGCCACTTTGCTCGCTGTGGAGTAGCCAGCGACGAGGCGCAACCTTGTTGAGGCAGTGGCCCCTCATCACCCGTCGGGTTGGTGGGCACGGTAGGGCTTGGTCTTGGTTACAATACAAGCATTTAACACGTATGCCTTAGTCTTACTCGTCCCAAGTGCCAATGTTTCAAACCGAGTATAAGTGTCGAGTTTTGCTAGTCAGAGTTGTTATATAGCTTTTAAATTTTGATATGTTTGCTACTAGTTCATGGTAGGTCGAATGTTTACATATCATATTGCATGTGTAGCATGACAAGAGTTTGACATGCGTGTGCTCCAAGGACCATGCATGGGTCGTACCATGCATGTCATGTGTTGCTACAAAATGAAAGATATATGCATGATAAATATGGTGCTACAAGAATGACTTACAGAGGTCCAAGCTTGTCGAATGACGATGAGAAAAGAAAAGATGGTGGTAGGAGGTCGAACTTGGTTGCTACTTCTCCTAAAGCTGACACCCACTTAGCTCTTGCACTCAACGAAAATCCTTACTCAAATTGTATTGTTTAACCCTTGTTTTTTTTCAATATTTAGTTGTGATAGAATAGCTCGTGCATGGTTCCTAATTTATACTCGAAGTCCTTGATTGGTTACTGAAATGTTGCATGTAGAATGACCCTATACTACTATTGAACCATAATGTAGTTTTCTAATACTGTTATCATCATTGCCTCTTTTTCTAATACTATTAAGGAATCTCTACTATATCTTGTTTCTCCTATTTGAAATTGTATCAGGTTTATAAGACGTATCATGTGATGTAGATATTCAAACAAGAAAATGGGTAGGGTAGTGTGTAAGGATTTGTGATGATGGATGTCTCATTATTATTGTATATTGGTTTATATACATTCATATGTATATATATCTGATATTGGTTTTCATGCGAATATATATATAATTTATTATTATCTTTGTTGAATTCAATTATAGTTGTCATGTTTATTAATTTGTATGTATGCGGATTTATGAAGTGCTACAAGTAAATGGCCTCGTTTCACAAAAGTGAAATAAGTATGATTTTTATCGTTACGCGTTCTAAAATATCCTTTTAGACACAGAGTAATAATGGTGATATTCACGTGTAAATTAAACTTTACATGACAAAAGTAATGCATTGACGATCATAAAATGACTCCTTGTTGAAATTAACGATAAATTTGCAAACTTGCAGTACATGACTTTTACTTAACGAAAAGAGAATCTAATTTTTCTTACGAGGTGTCACAAGTGGCATCATCGGTAATGGATAAGGTTTTTAATGGACACGATATTGAACCATCCACATAACCCATCAAATTGTTTGTGACGAGGAATGGTTCAATCATAGTTTTCCAATAACCATAACTTGTGGGTGAAAGGGTAAAAGCGAACTTACGAGAGTTGTAAGCCGTTTTATCGACCGTGGTGAAAGCTAAAATCATAGCCATAGTAATATTCCTCTTTTTTTTACTGATGAACAGTAACATTCGATGAATAGTGACCAATAAACAGTAAATCGGTGAATAGTACTTCTCGTTTTTTTTTGTTTCTTACGACTGCAGCCGGCGGCGACACCGGCGAGGTGATGAGAAGTGTGGGGTTGTTGCGGCGGCTGAAAGTGACCGGAATTGTGCCAGAAAAAAAGAGGGTTGTTTAGGGTTTTGGCTCTCATACCATATAAAACCTCAAAGGGTATATATTATTGTAATTGTAGTTATGTTTTGTACATTGGATTGTATATGTATTTATACTAATACTATAGCTTACAGACTAAGCAACCTATCATAACCTAATGGGTACGGCCAATCTATACAATTGGGTCGGCTCATCTAGTTTGTTCTAACAGTTAGAGTGGTTTTTTTTACTTTGAGTGTTAACGACAACCGAGTCAAGTTTATCTTTATCCTTGAAAACGACGCGTTGCATATTTTGCAGGTGAACGGATAATATTTGAACCGCGGGTTCTCTGTAATGTATTTCAAATTCTAACATCCTCCAACACGCTTCGTGTGGGCTTATGTATATGGCATCTAGATAGTTCTTGATTTCGTCAACAATTATTTGTGGTCAGCAGAGTCTTGTCCAGTTGTTTTATTTCTTGATATCCGAGCAGCAATGCGATCCGTACCTTTCGAGATGTACTTAAATAAGTACTTAATTAGCATTGTCCACCCACAGTATTCTATGTTGATGTGAGCATAGAACGCCATGAGCAAGTCTCTATTGTACGGGACTACAAACCGGTTGTCTAACTCAACATTTTGTTTTAAGACGGTATTACCTATGTTCCTTCTTTGGTAATGTACGAACCCATCATTGTCAGTATAAGTGCGGGAGCAATACTCCTTTGGAAAATGTTTTTTTGCATTCTGAAGTATTCTGCATACATTGAGCAGACGGGCAGGCTAAGCCGCAAGGACCATGCATCATCAGTTTTGAAACAATTTGATGACATTCAGGATCTGCATCGATTAAAGGCAGCTCAGCAGAGACATATATATCAATGTCTTCGTCTTTACGCACTCGTGTTGCTTCGTGTATCCATAACAGTGTGTGACAATGTGGAAGGCCTCGTTCTTGAAACTCAATTGTATAGAGTACTATAACACAAAAAGAAGAAAGTAAATAAATTTTGGTAATTATAAATGACGGTGAAAGGTGTATGAAAAGAAATTGAGTATAATACCTGCGACGGTTTTACCAAATGGTTGAGTGTCGCCTAAGTATTTTATGAATTGGTGAATTTTCATTTCAAAAACTCTGTCAACTATGTCTGCGCGATCTGTAGTAGTTAACAGGGGAAAGTCAGCCATGTACTCGGTAATTTCCGACCATTTTACATTACATGTAAAAGTTATGAAGAATGACGGATTACCATGTACACGGAAAATAGCGAGAGCATCAAGATAGTTACTGTACATATATCGTGGGTCATCTGTAAAGGATTGTGGTGATATTAATTTAGCACCATAGTTGGATCCATCGTTGTCGCCTCTGCTAATAGCGTCATAAATGCCCGACAAGTACTCATTCCTGATATCGTTTTGATGCTCACGAATAAAGTCTATTCGATCTTGCTCGATGGCACAAAAAGCGGTAACAACATATTGTTGGAAGAGCCTGCCCATTCTGGATAAATAATTATATCGTAATCCATCTGCGTCTCGGGTCCCGGTTCGTAGACTATAGCACCAAGCATATCACCTGTTGGCAACTCGTACTCGCGGGAACCCACAACATTGTAAAGACGAACTTTGAAATTAGGTACGTGGGTATCTGCTAGTTTCTCGCGCGCAGTTCTGAATAAGTGAACCAATGCATTATATAAGTATCTAGCAAATCAATTAGGCCCTCAACAATATCTCTTTGAAGACCACTATTCTCTCCTCCAAAATGGCTCATACGGTTATCTACTTCATTATCCGTATCATAGATATATAATTGCAAGAATCGCGGTCGCTCCCCTTCCGCCGAACATAAGGAGCCTATCCAATGATACAACTGTCCTAAGATTTTAAACACGTATGGACCACGCCCATTGTTTACTAATTCATCGATAAACACACCTAACGACGTCATACTAAACATTTGATTCTATGCCCTGATGTTTTCCAAGAAGTGACGATCTTGAAGAAGTAACTTAATATATTCAGGATATATCTGGTATGTACGTAACGCCACACGGCCTCCCTTACAACAACGGTTATACTTTGGACGTGCATATCGTGTACTGTGCTTAATTTGTTCTTCGTACCAGAATAACGCTCCACAGTGCTCGCAACTATACTGACATTTCCCAACCGACCTATAGCCTGATGGTGGACCTAAAGACGCTGGTCGGTTATCTAGGTGAACAACACCATGAATAGATGTATCTGCAACCGGTTACGTAAACGGAAACCACTATGTGAAATAGATTCAGAACTACTGAAATTGACGTGTGAGGTTACATGTGCGCGTTACTCATTACGGTTACGTGTAGCATTTGACGGTTGAGCAATCTATAATACCGACTCACGATGTACCACGGTATCCGGCTGACGTATACACTGTCGTTTTGAATCGCCAGCATCCGCATTAAGATTTATTAAGCCAGTATCACTATCACCAAGACTTTGAATCCCACCATCCTCATTGAAATTTTGTAGGCCAATGTTACCACTAGAACTTTGAGGCTTAACATTTACGGTGCATTTAGGTACTAACTTTCGTTTGGTTGTCATGACAAACCGCAAATGGCAAACGCGATAGAAACTATGGACGTGCTTTAACCAGAGACGGAGCCAGAAATTATTATTAGGGGGGCTCAAAAAAAATTTCTCCCAATACTAGCATACAATTTCTTGTCTTATAAATTGGCTTGAATTTAAACAGCATATGAAACAAATAAGGGCTAATTCATATGAAACTAAATAACTAAAGTAACTAAAGTGTTTATACTAGTATTTAAAAGAAATCTAATGCATGTACTTTAATCTTCACGTGGGTGGACATACTGTATATTTAATAGCATGTATTTTATCTTTTTATATTTCCTATATCTTTCTCTCTTTCTATCAAACATATCTCACTACTACAAAATGAAGCTAAAGCAACACCACTAAAGTGTTGTATTATGTCTTTAAAGTGTTGCATTATGCCTAATGTGACACTTTACCAAGTGCTACGTTATGTAATGTTGCCTTAGGTTTAAGCAACACTTTCTATAAGATTATGCAACACTTTTTAAAAGTGTTGCCTACGTTTAGCAAATGCAATACTTTAAGGTGCAACACTTTTTATACTCAAATGCAACACCTATTACCGTCAATGGCAACACTTTTGACATTAGCATAACACTTTTTTGAACAACTACAACATTACTAGAAACTAAATGCAACACTTTTCCACTAAAGTACAACATTTTTTCACTAAAGTGCAACACATTTTTATTTAGTAACACTGTAATTGCAACACTTTAATCTATTAAATGCAACATTTTTTGTTTTTTCTAGCACACAATTGCAACACTTTTTAAATGATTTGTAACACTTGTTCCATGCAATACAAATGCTACTTATATCCATTTTATTATAACAAGTCTAATACATTAAGATTTTCCATTATGTAATAGCAATAATATCATACCATAAATAACAACATATATTGTATTTGACATGTACATACAACTAGTATTATCTCTCTAGTCAACTGATATTGAAGTTATCAAATTACAACCCTACAAATCTTGACATTTTTTTTACAAATTCTACCCGTGGCTTGACATCAGCTAACATAGCACGTAGCCTGCTGCATATGAAATTGACAAAAGAATACGATTAGTTTTGTAACTAGTAAACATATTAGTCACATTGGGAAGAATGTAGACTTACTAAAAGAAAAAAGTGAGCTAAAAAAAAGCAACACGTTGCAAACAAAAAATGACAGCCATAAGATATTAAAACAACAATAAATTTCATTTCACGCCCATTCTACAATGATCACATTGTGTAAAATATTTTCATCTCATCATAAGTTGGATGCTCTAAATAAGCAAGTACCCATACAGATTCTAGAAGGAAAACCACAATGAACTTCGCTAAAAGAAATAAACCTACGCTCTTAGCATAAAAACATGCAAATATGTCATTTTAAAACTCATGCAGATGTATCTTCTAGCGCAAAACAGAAAGATCATAGCAAGCTAGTGGGTCACTTGACGCTACTGTGAGTTATAGTTACAAAACTAGTGGGTTTTCATCTTCTAATAAAAGATATTGCTAGAGTGCCAGGTGCTTTATTGAGCTATTAAGTTTTGTTACACTTGCTTCTAGTTATGATCAGATTTTAGCAAACATTTAAACATCAGGTTATCATTACTTCATACGGCAGAACATTCAACCACTCTTGCACTCTATTTTGTTATTGATGATTACCATATCTTATTTTCTGCAGATCTTTTTACTAATACTAACTAGAAACACAATAATTTACAATCATTTTTTCAAACTGCATACCAGATGCTTGTTTAGAATTTGAGCAACCTAATCATACTCAAATGTGACGAGTGTTTGAACAACCAGGTAGTCTTCACTCTCCAAAGGTAACTTATATCTTATTACTAAACATATTTAGAAATCCTAAGCCATAGTACGAATTAGCTCATCAATATAATCCGATCAAAAAATAATCCAATACACATGGAAGGTTGAAGACTTACAACTTCTTGAGGAACTTGCGCACAAGTGAAGTGAGCTAGTTGTACTAATACATATCCCATTTTACATTTGATATCTTCATTCTCTTTTTGCAAAGTTGTACACATTTATGTGATTTTCTTGATCAATTTGGGACAGATAATTAGCAAGCAATCAATTTGGGTCAGAGAATATAATCTGACTTCGTGAAAAGATCTTACAGAATTAGACATAGCCTTCCACTTAGCTCCACTTTCCTTAGCAACCTGTAACCAACACTTGTTATCAAATTCATACAAAATGGGGCACTTTTTAGTTTGACTCACATCGATCCATTACATATTGCTATTTAATTTTGTTTATGTTTATAATTTTTATGCATTAGTTACTGAAAATTATTGATTATGTAGGACCTTATATAAGTGTTTTTCCCCATTTATATGTTGTTTTAAAAAGCAATACCAAATAGTCCTCTTTGTAAACATTGTTTTAACACACAATGCTTATAAGAAAGATTGTTTTAGATTGCTCATTGAATTTTTACATACAAAAAGCTGTTTGGGACAACTAGTTCAACTCAACAAAAGCCAAATACCAAGAAACATAAATAGGAGCGGATGGAACATCAAAACAGGACGATAAAACACCTTTTGTTTCAGAGAATCACTTATAATGCTCATACTAATAACAAATAAACAAAAATAAATAAGCAGCTCACTAGCGCCACCATTCTCCATCCCTATGTCCTCTTTAGTACACAATCATACATTCATACATGTACAAACCTTCTGCCACCTATATCTCAACAATATGAGCAGCGCACCCAGAGTTTCACTACTACAAAAAAAGGTTATAAAAGGCCCGGTTGGAAAGCAATCATAAACCCGAGTTAGTTAGGGCTCGAAAGGGCGGAGGGAACTCAGTGAAAATCAAAGTTTGATCGCATGAGATAAATGATTATCTAGGTATGAACGAGTATATAAGAATAGTCTACCTTAAGCAAATTTACTAAGTAACTCTTTTGGTTGCGATAAACACAACCTAGAAAGATTAATGTTCACATACATGTATGAATTAACATAATACCAAACAAAAGTCTAAGATGTATATTTTTCCATCTTAAAAACGTGTCAATCCAAACATACAACTATAGTTACTTGTATTTTAGCAATGTTGAAAATGTTCTTTCCAACTCCAATTTTTCCTTCTCATGCTGCAACTTTGCTTCAAAGATCAACTTTGCTTCAAGACAAGTTTGCTTCAGCTGCAACTTTGGCTTTCAAAATCACTTTGGCTTCAGATCAACTTCGCTTCAATGGATCAACTTTGCATCAAGATAAGCTGGACCAAAACCAAACCGAATGGGACTCGGTCGGTTCAGGTTTTCCCTGCAAATACTGCAGCTAATATGCAGCATCACAGTAGCCAAAATGAAAATAATGTAGCAACTTAAACATGAAAAATACAGCAGCTAATTATAAGAAAAATCACTAACAAGTTCATCACTTTTTTCCTAAAGTAAAGCATCATAGTAGCCATTCCAAAGCACAAATACAGTAGCAACTTACGGTAGCCATCAAGAAGCACAAATACACTAGCAACATACAAGAACTATAAGAAATAAAATTTATATAGTTACATACTATCATCGATTCACAGTAGCAACTAATAGTCTTATCACTTATTGCGTGTTTTTTCAATGTAAAAGTAATCACCTATTGCATTATATAGTTACTAGGTTACATGCTTATAATGCATTTATATACTATATGGATACATATTGCATTAGTGATGCATTACTCTACTTAAATACAAGCATAAATATTAATCACCTAAACTAATAACAAACACAACATAATAATTATTCATTGAATATAATTTAAAGCTTATAAATAGAAAAAAGGTAAAAAAAATCTGAGTTTTGTGAAGCTAGGGTTAGTGTTTTTGGGTGGTTTTTGCGTATCACATTAGCCAAAGGAGGGAGGAGAAGTTTGTTAGAAAGAAGAATGGGCATGACTCTTTGTATTACACATTCTATTGAATGGTACTCTGCTTGGTTTGTTCGGTCTTTTTCTGTTTTCATACCTATCATACCCGAAACCAAAAATATGAAACTACAAACCGAGAACCGAGCCATTTTTAATCAAACAAATGAATAACAAGTAATAGTATAACACCAAAAAATTCTTTTAGCTTACGATAAGTTACTCTTAACACCCAAACAGACCCGGTCAAAGATAAGTGCCATTAATATTTACTTTGTGGCCCAATCAGCCAAACAATCAAGTGACCAAAACGAAGGTCATAATATACGTGTAATGAACACATTAAAGAAAATATGATATTAGCCAAACAAAATACACATTATTATGAAAGTGTACTTACCAGATCCCAAAAGCATAGAAAAGGTTCTCTGTGGTCAACTTAAATCCATGCCTCAGGTTCTTTGATATCATAAAAAATGGCAAACAAGTAATTAGAGATTATATGTTTTCATTTTATAACTGGGTTCTATATTTTTGGTATGGACAGAAACATTTATAAAGCACGTTTTTTTATAAAAAGAGGCTCTACAACGGGCTCTTAGGAATAGGTGTGAGTGGGGGGGTGGGGGAGGTTGGGTGTGGCATGAAAACCCCCGAAAGGAGCATAATATGCATTTATAATGTGTATGAGATTGATAACCAAACATTTCTTAGTTCAAGGGCAACAGTAGGACATACTCCCGACTCATGAACACACCAGTCGTATAGCAGCTAATAGCATGCTACCATAACAATCATTGGAAGTTGACCCGGTGAATGCCAAATCCCTATAGAAAATGACATTATTAGTTTTCAAGTACAGGAGTCAGAAAATGAAGATAAGATAAACAAACTTTAACTACTTAAAGGTAAATATTTCTGAGCCGAATTAAGTGTAGAAAACAATAAATTTACTCACATTTATCAGTCAAATACATTTCTTAAAAGGATTAACAAGAGAGCTTGAAGAAAAACATACAATGAATACTTATACTATATTTATCCATCACAACTTATGTCGCACTTGGTTACTTAAATTGATTTCTTATTCTTCATCAAACTTTTTGTCAGAAAAGATTTAAACATTTAAGATTCTCATTCATATATGTTATTCATTGTTATACATGACTAAGTAATAATATTTTTAATCATGGTCGAGATACCGTAATCGAATCCTCGCTTACAGTACACAAAGTTATGACCATAGAGTAAGTCCTCTCGACTAAGGGTAATTTTTATGCAGATAAATGACTTGTTTAAAATTAATGTATAGGTGCAACATTTTCCATAATGTGACAGCAACTCATATTTCCCTTGTACCAATTCTCCAACCGTAAGATAGTTAGTTACATTAGCATAACTCAAATATAGATAAGCTAAGTTCAAAGTTTAGCATATATCATTCATTTACCATTTTCTTTCTAATATATGTGCCAGTTAACATTTATAGCAAGTATCAATTACCTAATAGTATGACAGGTATAATATTAATGAGTTTCTATCCAAAGAACATTACAAGTAACAACCAATGAAAAGTTAAAAGTCAATCTTTGAGAGTAAGCTTGACTTTTTAAGCATAAGGTTACCATCAGAACACCCAGTTTGGTCCAATAAGACCCCGTTAAATTCATCATTCACACATTAATATGTCAACGATCAACAATTGCTACAAGGAAATCATTTACATATACAAAATCTCACAAATTTACCACTGATATTACTATAAATGAGTGTTTAATCCAACAGAAATATAAAAAAATCTCACAAATTTACCACTAATAATTTGAGTTGCAACATATATAAAATCACTCACTAGTGAGGGGTTTGTTCCAGGCGCTGTTTTAGAGGACAGGTTGCGTATGAACGGCGGTGGTAGGTGGCAGTGGTGGTTAGATTTTAGAGACGGTAGATACAATTAGACCCAAGAAGTTCTAGGTAATAAAGAATTAATTTAAGATGATTTTTACATACGTTATCATTGATGGATTAAGGACTCAAGAATAAGGTTAAATGAAAAACCAAAAGATTTGGTATCCTTTTGAATCTAGGAGTGAAAAAAGAAAGGGAGGCGGATATAGATAGATGTGGAAGTTTTATGGTTTTAATTTTGGGTAAAAAGAGGGCGGGGAACTAAAGTAAAAAGTAAGCGAGATATTAAATTTCTATAAAAAAATTTGTGTAAGACTTTAGTGTTGTTTATGACTTTATGCAATTAGTAACTGTTACACTTTTTAGATATGTTGCCTTATCTTGTCAAACTTGCAACACTTTATGTGGAGAGGGGTGGGTGTTTTTATTTTAAGGGGGGGGGGTAGCAGACACTAGATTGTTGGAAATGTCGCCCTTTCTTCAATCTTGTGAAAAATGCAACACATTTAAAAAATGTTGCTTGTAAAATGTTGCATTAGGCTCATTTTGTTGTAGTGTCTTCTTCCTTATGCTCCATCTTCCATTTTCAGATATGCTTCCTCATGTTTCTTTTTTCTTATTCAAACGTAACACGAATTTATTCCAAGCTACAAAATGGGCTAGTTGGCCAGTTGAGGGGGGCCGAGCACCCTCCCCCCCCCAACTGGCTCCGTCCCTGGCTTTAACAACCTAATACTACAATATTATTGTGAAACGGTACGACAACCATACCGTATGACACCCTTATATTCCAAACAACGAAACTTACTATCCTAGATGTCACAAATAGACTAAAACATTTATACAACACCTACAGCTACGAATACATTATGATAACTATACCACAAAAGACAATCTACAGCACTACTTTGAAACTACAATTTGTAATTCCACAATGAGCAAAAAACAACTAAAACATACTGTAAAGGGCAGCAAATATAAGCACAATAACTATGGCAAACTCATATGGCAACCAACATGCAAAATATGTCAGTAACGCAAAAAACAATAGAAACCATAATAACAATGTAAATAATCATGATCGAACTCCAAAATAAACATACAACTGATTGATCATACGATAAGACATAGGAAGTCGCCATACCTTAGAACAACGTGAAGTAGGTAGACGGTATGACAAAGAAACTACCAGAAGTATACGTTCGCCCACACAGTAAATACCAATCGTCGTTACCTTAAAAAAAGAGAAACCCAACAGATTTTGGTCTAGGCAGAAATTACCTGTGGGCTAGGCAAATGTTACCTTTGGGCTAGACAAATGTTACCTTTAAGCTAGCCAGAAAAAGACAAAATAGGCATGATGCCTTTTTAGTATATATACAAACTAGCTTCATAACCCGTCCGATGGGCGGGTTAGCTTCATTTTACTATATAGTAAATCTGACGTGTATGTTTTGTGTATGTCTATGCAAGTATAAAACAAAGTAATATTTAACAGATAATATAAAAATGAAATGTGTTGATTTATATTAGAAAATATTTCACTTTGTGGTGTCAACAATCATTACAGCTATCTATATATTTAAGGGATAAAACAACAATTTTGACAAAAGGATCAGATGGGTACAATCACAGTTTAATGTAAAGTCTCAGTCTCAGTTTGGTGCTAGAAATCTATAATCAAGCTTTTAGAACCCGTGCAATATAAAAAAATTGGGAAAAGACTGCTCTTCAAAAAACGACCCATATATCATTGGTTCAGCAATGTTAAGAATATTGTAGAAGACATCGTCAATGGCAGCATGATGTAATGTACCACTTGGGGAGTTTAGATTTGACGTAATTTCTTGTAGAAAAATGTGCCTTTGAGTTAGCCATCAACCCAAAAGGCAAAATACAAAGACACACCCTAATAAAACCGTTTATAATTACCATTTTGCTGATCATGACAGGCTATATGTCCAAACATAGAACCCTCGTGAGAATATGTTTCACATATGTTGATTTAGATATTTTATCATTTTCAACATTTTTCAAAGCCCCTAAGAAATACTAATGATTTTCAAATAAAACTGTTCACCGAATGTATACCAACTACCAAGTTTCAACATTTGTCAAAGCCCTTAAGAAATACTAATGATTTTCAAATAAAACTGTTCACCGAATGTATACCAACTACCAAGTTTCAACATTTGTCAAAGCCCTTAAGAAATACTAACGATTTTCAAATAAAACTGTTCACCGAATGTATACCAACTACCAAGTGAGCTCAATAGTTAAAACATACATGTCAGATAAACTGTAAAGATACACTCCCGTTTTATTTAATCAATGAGTACGTCAATAATGCAATTATGTATATTACCTTATGTAATCACATTTTATTTAACTTAAGCTTGTATCTTCCACTCGTTATATCTATCATCCTTCCAGTTTTCATTGTGATCACTATGATAGCAACTGAGAGGCATAAGGAACCCCACTACCATTGCTTGGATCAATAATCAACCAAATAGAATCACTAAAAGTTCAATATTTAGGAATATAACATCTGGAATTAGGCACACTGTAATTTTTGTAGAAAATTACCTTCTCCTATTCTTCTTCCAGAAGATATTTTTCTTTTGGTATTCAGATATCATTTTTCTCTCTAAAAGCATACACCTCTGGCCAAGCAACAGTTACAAAGATTGTTAATAATGTATCAAAAATGTTTAGCCAGGTAGCGTTATGACATTATCAAACATTATACAATACATATATTCCAGATTATATCTAATAAAATTATGCGCATCTGGATTGAACTTTATAATAAGATCGATTAAAAAGTAGTTTACCAAAAGAATGCTGAAACTGATAAGCGATCACTCAAAGCTAAGCTTTTCTGAGATGGTATCACAGCCATATTGTACCTGCAACAACACATGTCAGATGTGTTATTACAAAAATTAATATTATGTCCGAGGTTGCCTTTAAAAAAAGATAGTTAATATATCCAATATAACATAACTGTGTTGATAAGAGAGCATGACGGTATTTGTGCGTGTACATAGACGTCAGCTAATTAATATTTCTTGAATTCCAGAACTAAAACCATGCCTGGGTTATGCGCTTTATGCAAATGAATACCAAGTGGCAATACCTTGCACCACTCAAAGAAAAATCTAAATTGCCTTTGAGCAGAAGGGCAATTAAATTAAACGTGGATGTATTAAAAACTTCATTTGAAGTCTGTAAAAATGTTGCATGATTTAAACAATAGCAAAAAAAACTATTTCCTGACTAAGAGGAGCTCAAGTTACAAACAAACTTAGCGTAAAAAAGATTTAATGATGAAATTATAACTTAGAGTAAAAAAGAGCTAACCTACATGACTGCCTTTCTAAGTACTAATATATAGGTTGACCTATGACCACTCATTTATTAAAGCAGCTTGCTCAAAAGCAATAGCCACATCTTAAAAGCAGACGAAGTAACGGATTGAGTATTCTATTAACGATAAAAACTATAAAAGAAATGTTATTTAATAAAAAAACTTTTAAATACCTCCGGTTCTCATGTTTGCACGCACAGGTGCCCCAAATCCAATGGAAGAGTCTTGCCATTTAAAATAACACAACAATGTGATACAACAACACTCACACAAATTAAAGAAGACATAAATAACACATACCTTTCTGAAATGGTTTTCTTAAGATCTATAAACGCACCACCACATATAAACAGAATATCGTTTATATCGATCTGTAGAAGGACAATAGAAGCAATGATTGTATCATCTGGTTAAAGACAAGTGGGATGATTTAAAAGTCGTTCAAAGTGCAAGCAAATGTAACTTTAAAGTTCAGAAAAGAATGTAATTTACCTGAATGTAGTCCTCCTCTTAGGAATGCTTTCATGCACCCCTTTTTTACGGACTGACAATCTGAATACATGATTCATGAAAACATTATTTTAATTTTATTGGGGGAATGTTTTGGGGGGGGGAATTGTATGACATGGGACACGTTTATTTAAAATAGGAGCCGATTATTTTTAACATATAGAAAAGTAAAAACTTACCGTTCCTTCAAGCATCTTTAGTAATGCTTGTTGCACACCCTCACCCGATACATTTCTGCTAACGTTTTGACTCGCAGCCTATGGACATGAGGAAATAAACAAAACCTTAACGGATGGTACACATGAAAGGTGAATACGTGTTACTTCTGTAAGTGAATAAATTTAAGCAAAACCTTCTTTGTAATGTTGTCAACTTCATCTATATAAACGATACCCTGCTGCGCAACTGCTACATTATAGTCAGTGAACTACATTAAGAAAGGAAAATAAATAATGATCAGTTATATTTAGCGTATAAATACCACCAATTAGTTAGGCCTAAGACTAGGTGTATATGACATACTGTCAAAAGCTTGTATAAAATAGATTCCACATCTTCCCCGACATAGCCTGCCTGCAAATTACAAAATGTTTAGTAAAAATAACACAATAGGTCAAATTAAACAAAAGCTTATTCATTTTGCAGCATGTAGCGACTATTATACTCAATTACCACTAATTGCAAACATACTTTCGTATGTGACTAACAATAAATATCTACTTACCTGAGAGTGTAGTTGCATCCGCAATAACAAATGGTACATTTACTAAGCGTGCTAATGTTTTTGCATGTAGTGTCTTCTATGTAATCAAAATTCATAAGTACTCAAGCAGTGACGGAGCTAGACTTATGAGCTCGGGTGGGCCGAATGAAGTGTTTACATCGTATACATTTCTAAGACCAATGGTAGAAGCTCATTGAAAAGTCAAAAACTCATATTAAACTCAGGAGCCTACACATCTTATAAATGTTACCAATAACAAACCCACACATCTTATAAATTTGCAATAAAAACATATGTATGCAAGGTAAATAACTAAATACTCGTTCGTTTCTAGCGTTCGCGCTGAATAATTTATTAAATATTGGATGGGCCAAATTAGCCTTATGTGAACTTATGGGCCAAATTAGCCTTATGTGAACTTTTGGACTAAGTTACACATATGCATGCCATTATTAAGGAGTTCTGGTTGGCCATGCCCACCATTCTATCTATGAATCTTCATCAACTGAACTAAAGTGTGGAATAACAAGGGGTACATATAGAAAGAATGTAACTGGAATAGGCTATGCAACACCAGAATCACACAAGTTTAATCAACCCTTTAAGGATTAGGACATGTTACCTGAACCTGTAGGGCCCATTACAAGAATATTACTTTAAAGCATGTCTAACTCATCACAAAGATTAATCGTCTTTTAGGCTTCCTCTGCGGCATTAAGGCAAGGATATTTTGATGCAACTGGTTTAGAAACATAAGAGATGTGACATAAGTAAAAGCAATCATTAAAAAGGAAAATAAATAGCACGAGATGAGTTTTCTGAAAATAGCCTAAACAAAGAAACTTATAGTAGCACAGTTAAAATATAGGTCTGGTTGGACTTCATGACTTCGTCTTTCTCTTGTTACATTGTGAAAATTTAGGAATCCGCACTAAGCTACAACAAACAATATGGTTAATGAAAACATAAGTCAGGAGAATAATATGCTAAAAGGATAGTATGGTTGCAAGTATCGTTATACTAGGAAACTTACAATAGTGTATTGAGCCTGTTGTCCCATAGCTTTGGGCTAGGCAGAATGTTACCTTTGGGCTAGGCAGAATTGGGCTTGACAAATGTTACCTTTAAGCTAGCCATAAAAAGACAAAATAGGCATGATGCCTTTTTAGTATATATACAAATATCTTATAGCTGTTCATATACGTGTCTTATTTAGCTATATGTGTCGATTTTACTGGGTCGTAAAGCTCTTGATGACATGTTTTTCTACAAAATTTTGATCTAAAGGACGGTCGTAATAGTTTATTTTCTTATCGGCTTACATTAATATGAAAAACTTACGCCTCACTTTTTCGGCTTATTATGAGTTTATAAATATAAGTCCGTGAACTTACATAGAGCATATAAACTTTTCTAAATTCAAATGAACACATAAGCTAATTAAACTAACAAATAAGCTAATTCAGTCATTCTCTTATTTTTGTCGCTACACCAAGCAACAATTTTTTTTGTTAGTCATATTTCGGAATACAATGGCTCAATCGAATCGAATTTCTTATATTAGAGAATCTTCAATTCTTAACGGGTGAGTTTAACAAACATCATACAAAAATATGGATTAACAAAATCATGTTCACCAATCACAAATATGATAAATACATAAAACATTTTCTTTTAGTAAAATTTTTGTGTCCACTTATTCATTCACTCTTGAGATCGTTTTGAATTTTCAGTTCTTAAAACATAATATAGTCGAATGTTTTCGTCACCACCATGAGAACTCGAACCCGCATCTTGATACATACCGTGAATATTTGATGAACTTGAGCCATATTTTGTTAAATAAACTTGAAACATTTTGTCAAAAGCGTCGTTAAAGCGAGCACATTGATTTATTATATAGTTCGGGTCTTCTTCGAACAAAACCAAATCATAAGAAATGTTTTGAATTAAAGTCTTAACCCCGCTTCAGTTTAGAATAAGCGTCGGCACAAGTTATATCGGGATGCAATTTTTTAAAATATTTTTAAAAATTTTCAATCATTGGTTGCACCATATTTTCAAATAATTCGCCTCTCATTTCAAAGTCGTATTTTTGAAGTCATTAAAAAAGATGTTTTAGAACTAAACAACTTGTAGGATAGTAAACTCCGATAACAAAATAGTAGCTTTTTTTAAAACTCCAAGCATATCTGAAACACGTTGTACCGTATCCCAACTTGACGCGGGATAAGGCGTAACTCGATTACGTTGTGTAAGGTGATCATGAAACATTTTTTAAAGCATCTTTTTATTGTAAAGCACATTCAAACATGTTCCAAGTCGAATTCCATCGGATGGGTACGTCCAATTCAGACCTAACCAAAGTTTTTCCGCATCGTTACAAAACTTCAAATAGACATCGAGCATTACTAGTACTAAAAATATCTTTTAACATTGGTCTAAAATCGTTTTTTATTGGTGTGATAACATTTAACCCCGTCTTGCACAACCAAATTAATGATATGTGTGCTACACATCGACTATGAAAAAAGACACAACCGCAAATCGTCTTGTACTTTAGTTTTAATTGATCAACCGTAATGGTGTTGTTCGACGCATTATCAAAAGACAAAAAAAATCATTTCTTCTTATATATACATTTTAATGACATAATCTAAAATAGCATATAGATTAGCGTCGTTATGTGGGTATCCAAACAATTCAAAGGAAATCGTACGCTTCATCATTACCCACGTTTTGGGATTTACCCGATGAGCGGTAACATAAAGACACGAATACGGTGAACCACGTGGAGCCGTCCAAACATCACACGTTAAACTTACATTGGGTTCCAAGGATTGAAATCATAAAATCATTTCATTTTTAGGCTAGTTTCCACATATTTATACAATCACGTCTTAGTGTAGTGCGACTTAAATGGAAATATCGAGGTTGAAGCGTTTTCTAGATAAGCGAGGTCATTAGCTTATTGTCGAAAAGGTCAAAAGGAAAGGTTTTTTGAATCACAAAGTGCTTTTTCATTTCCCAAACATGAGCCACCTCGTAATGCCACAACGATCCATCAATCCCCATTGTTGCTTGACTAGAACCCGACGCGGCTTACAACGCGGGACAACTTTTGCTCATATGATTTTTCAACATAATATTCCCATCTTGAGTGAAAAAGCCCCACATTTCTTACATCTCGCTTTTGTCGGACAACTCGACATCACACACAAATCGTAGTTTGACCAAATCGTTGGGTTTCTATTCGTCTCTTTCATAGCACACACGTAAAGATCTGAGTGATGAATCCCCTAACGCCAATGGAAATATTGTGATTGCGCACGATCCGTATCCATTTTATAGCGTTTTGGGAATGTTTTGTTTTTTTGAGTGTGATTTACCCTAGACACCCAACCCATTTATATATAGTAATGGGGTGTCAATTTGGTGGTTTAAGGAAAAAAAAGCTCCAAAACAACCCAAAATGATCAGATGACCGTTCTACCATCCTTCTGTTGCTCCAAAGTCCTCTTTCTTCAAAGACCGATAATATTTATACAATAGTTATGTAGATCTTCTAATATAAACTTCTTAGAGGTTGTAGACTTAAATAGATAGATCTACCCCTTGATATCTTATTGGCGATAAAGGCTTAAACAATACCAACCCGTCCTAAGCAGATGGGTCGAACAGCTGCTTTAGGTTTCTATTGACTGATTGATTTTGCTTCTTTGTCAACTTGACACATTTATTTATGTATACTGCTGGTTAGCAAAAAGAGAAGATACTAAAGCCATTAGCAAGGTATTACATTTTCCCAACTTTGGTGTTTTTTATTGCTCACCCCTACTACTTCATATGCAAAAGTAATAGCATGCAGAAGCCTAAATAAAAGGTTACGAAAGTTTTTAAAACCGTAATTATAGTTTTTGTTTGTGTATGTAATAGTGTATAGTGTCGTGTATGCTATCCTGAAAGAAAGCTGAAGTCATCAAAGACTGATGCATTCATGAAATCCAACAGTTGTTGACATGCTTTACTTTTGTTTATGCTAAGGACATCCTGACATCACCACAGACAAGGGAAAATTCATGAAATTAGTTTTAATATGGTGAACTATAGTGTTTTGTAAAAGTTTAAATTGTGTTGGTTTAAAATATTGATTGTTTATAGGATATGTTTTGCATGTTAAGTATGGTGAAACACTAAGGCGCTTTACTCATCTGTTTATGAAAGACAAACTTGCTCTAAGACATGCTATGTTACGGTCCAAAATCCTCACTCTTTTCCCCCTTTGAAATTCGAAGGGTTGAGTTTACTATGACTTTATGTATAAAGACGGATGTGAATTTTTACCTCATACTGATGATGATTAGGTGATGAATGTCGTCGGGCTTACGGAGCAACTTGAAGAAGATGAAGGCAGTTTACTGTGAGCTAGATGGTTCTGCTTCTATGGCCAGCCCAAAGCGTGAACACTGAGTGTCAACTGTAAAGAAGAGCAAAGGCCCGTGAGCAAAACTTAATGGTAGTTCAAGCTTAAAAAAGTTATTAAGCCAAAGTCACACACACCTCTTGTCTAAATAAATTTCAGAAACAAACCCGCCCGTCGGGCGGGTTATGTAGCTATAACTTATATATGGGGCTAACTATGATTGGATTAATATGAAATAGTGACTCAACGCCACCTCAACGATGACATGGCACCCACAAATTCAATAAATTTTGAAAAAATTTTAAAATACTGTCCATGGTAAGGGTTTGAACTTATGACGTATGGTTAAGATGCAACGAGTTTAACCAACTGAGTCAAGCCACCATTTGTGTTTTACTATGAAAAATAATAATAATATACGATTTTGGTATATTTTGATTTTCAAAAATATATAAGATATATTCCATAATTATATATCAAGATATACTCCCTAATTAATATTAATCAAAATCAATAAAATATATCAAGAATACGACACACGACATATTCTTAAAACCCTAATGCAAAATATGATTTCTGTTCCTCTTTGTTTTCAATCGGCAGCTATCAACAAATTATAATAAATCATAATTGTCAAAACCTGGTTCCATGCTATATCACACACATGTATATTCATGTAATATATCATGCACATGCGAAGTTTTAACATTTTTCCTTCCATTGTGTTATTACTATCGTTATTCATATTAGTGAGTATGCTATTTCTTGACATATTCAGTGAAAGATTTGTTAGTCTTCTTTTTCTATTCTAAATGTTGCAATTTAGAGTTATATGCAAGAACGTGGCCAGCTCAAACTGGTTACATCTATGCATTCTTAATTTTCGTTGGAGTGGTATTTTTAATTGTTCTCTATTAATTTAAGAAATTTGTACGACTTCCAAAGTTCGTTAACGCACATGCTAATGCCAAAACTAACAAATAACTTTTGCTACATCCATAAACAATCCATAAAGAAACATTCACAAATATGTGTTGTAATTGGTGTATTTTGATACACTTTCTCTCTCTTCTCTTTGATTTAGCCAATCACACATAGACAACACATGTTTGTGGATGTTTCTTTGTGGATTGTTTGTGGATGTAGCAAAACTTCCATCAAATGATTTTACTTTATTGGATGTTTTTAAGATAAGTTATTTTTCATCACGTACTGGTGTTGCAGGTGTGATTTCATTATTTGTCTTCCAATGGTGATTTTTGATTGTAGTTTCGTGGGTTTATGCTTGAAAGGTATGGATGTTATAGTTCTAACTAAAGATGTATTCCCTTCATTTTTTTTCTTATCAGGCCATGTAGTACACTCTTGCAATGTATTAATTTGTTGGTTGGTATACCCATACCCCATTTTTTGTATCTCCAGATATAAGCTGTTAAGTAATATTTTAATATTCTGTCTTGAACATCTTCAAAAGAATTGGCATTTGCCTCAGTGCTTAGAAAAATCCATTTACATAGTCTTGGATGGATATCCTTGTGTACGCTTACTTAATCTTTCTGGGGAAATTGGCTGTACGAGAACAACTATTTATATTTGCAACATTTAACTTACCCTTTTTGCTATGCTCTAGAGTATCAAGTGATTCAGATTTTGACCACTTACTTTCAAGGTATTCATTAGTCGTTGTTTTAGATCTTGCCCCTATTAGTGTAAGTCTGTTTCTGATAATCAAGTGATGATTTCTTACTACTTGTCCGAAAACCTAAACTTTTATTTTGCAGGCAGGTTGTTTGACGCTGCAGGGTTTCTCATTCCATCTTTTTGGAATTTAATCCGTGTATATTTGTTTTGGATAATTGCTTACTTTATAATCACATTATATTGGCAGTGGCTTGCAGCGGACAAAGAGTTGAAAAGGCTTGTGTTTGAAACAGAGTGCAGGGGGGCATTCTTTACATTTTATTATGTGGTGTGCCTCTATTTTGGGCAGGTTATAGGTTTTCCTTGAGGATCATAGTTTTTTCTTCATATTTACAGTGTTTATAAGTATATATTGCATAGATGCTTTTAACATTGCTTGCTGAATTTGATAAAAAGTTTATTTTTAAAGTGAGTTCTTTGTAATGAAATGTGAGAACAAGGGGTTGCACAGGCCATTCTTCATGGATTTATAGATTTCAAACGCGAACCATGGCCCGGTGTTTCAGAATGTGCTAAGAGTCTTGTACGTCAAATGTTGGAGCCAGATCCAAAACTACGCCTTACAGCTAAACAAGTGCTTGGTAGGCTTTAATCTATAGAATTGGTTTTCATTTTTTGATTGTGCTTTTATTAATCCACTTCGTAGCCCTCAAATCAAATGTTCATACTTGGAAATTTTTTAATAGAAGTACAACACTGAAAATAACTAAATAACTGAAACTCGCTTAAATTCTTGGTTCACGTCCTTGGTTAATACCAACTGGTTTGGGGTTGTGTACTTGTGTTGCCCCGTAAACTGACAGTTACAAGTGTCACCTTAAGGTTTGTTTCACCATAGTTTGCCAAGGTACTTTTTCTTTCTTTGAATTAGTATCTATTCAATTCTTTATTATTGACATTGACTTGATTAATAACTCATTTCAGGTGGTTGTTAATTGAACAAGGGAGGACCTTAATATGATTGAGCCTGAACTAGCATTTACGGACCTCAATGATGACATTGCCTGCGCTGTTGCATATCTAAACTATGTTGTATGTTACTTCATTGGCTCTTTATTGTTAGTAGATTACCTTATAATCCCTCTGTTTCACCTTTTTACTGTCCCAAAAAAGATTTATATTGGAAGACTTTCAATATATAAAGTAACACTTTTGTTCATCAGTGATCAATTATGAGGTATCGTTAGCATCTTTTCTTGGAATACCACCTTCATTAATATCATGATTGTTCGATTATATATATCTGTTCACTGGGCTTTGTAAGCTCAGCCGCACTTTCTTTTCCTGCGGCAGGTATCTAAGCTAGGAGCTGGGGGTTGCTTTCGAGCTATGAGTGCTGAGTGTGGACTTACCCTAGAGATCTTAGTTTTGATATATGATTTGTTTCTTTTCAAGACGTTCGTTATTTCGGTTATTTCGTTTGGATATGTTTGTCCTTTGAGAACTTATGTACCTTAAGTCATGTTGACTTATTTCCTTTGGTTATTTATTAAGACTTCCGCTGTTTATGCTTGTGTTATGATTATGAATGCTTTTGATGTCACACCATATTTGTAATACTTCTACCCTTTTGGGTCGGGGCGTTACAAGTGTTAAACATATACAATTTCTAACATCACTTCCACATTTTGAGGAAAGAGGGAATTAGATGCAATTTTTTCATATTAGGTGAAACATGTTCTTGAAATTTACAAGGAAGATATGAATTTCTTATTTTTTGGATTTAGGGGATATGTTTTTAACTATAGTTATATAGTTGCAAAACTGAAGTGACTTTAGTCACTTTTCTATTCCAATAAAGCCGATATATACATTGGACATACTCACAAATTAGCTTTTAGTCTTAAATGGTTTTTTTATTGGTGTAACCAAGGACTATATTGAGGAAATTTGCATGAATGCACCCTTAAATGGTATGTTAGTTATAAAAGGTGAAATGGGGATGTGATTTGCAAAGTGAGCACAAGTGTTACATAGCCGAGGAGGCTTTCAATGTATGTCCAGTTATTATAACAGATTATCCAAAGGCAACCTTTCCTTATTTATTTTATTGCAATAATGAAAATAGTTGACTTAAGTTAAGCCGCTCTTTTTTGAAACGTCTAGAATATCAAAGCATTTTACATGCGCCTAAATGATGATGGCAAAGTTGTTCCAGCAATGGATCTGCTGGTTCCATGGGTAATACGTTCATCTATGTTTCCTTACAATCATATGACAAGTTTCACTTCCCATGAATATGCAAGTATGGCAAAATGGGTAGGTTAGGTACAGGCTGAAAAGGGTAAATCTTAAGGGTGTGTCGAAACGTCCAATATCAGTTTCACAAAATTTGCTTTATCTGTTAGGTTGGTGAGCTTATTGGTGGAAGTCAAAGGGAAGAACGTCTTGATTACTTGGATAATTGCCTAGATGAACTCAAGCTCAGTAAGGAGAGCCTTTGATGGTACCGGGATCTTTGAAATTATGGTACAGGTTAGCATCTTTTTTTCTGGCCTGTAATCTGATCATACATTCGAAGGGTCATTTGATCATGTTGCTTGCATTCGAAAAGGGTATTTCAGTAGTCATGTGATAACTGAAGCGTTATTGATGTTGTTTTATGCAATTTGTAACTCGAATAGATAATATTCGAGACACAATACCTTTCCCTCGAGCACCCACGTCAGCTGAATATTGACAAAGAAAATGCCTCGACCTGGACACATGGTTCATTTTTTTTAGCGGAACTGATGTTCAGAATTACTACAATCTCTTGTACCACTTTCTGAAATTTCTGATTGCAACTTCCACATCTGCGAATCCAGACGTACAAAAGGACAGATTTGTGTTTTTCTAACATACTTATTTCACCTGTTATTACAGGCACGAAGCGTTAGTGTACTTTGTGCAATCATATTACATTATTTTAATTTGATTAACACTATAAATAAAACAATTTATTCTGAGGATTTACATCTCAATTGTGCTTTATGTTTGTAAAAATTTAGTTATAGTTGACAATGTGACGGGGTGAAGAGTGGATGTTGATGAGTCTGTACACAAAGTGATTGATAAGTTAAATTGTCAAACTATATTTTGGCATATGAGTGTAATTTTCAAATTAGTAAAATGACTTAGTTGGGCTTAATGGTTGTCGCGTTTATTTATTATTTAGGGAATTTTCTTTTAACAACATTCAAGTGTTAAAATTACTACTAAGAGGTTGTTTGCTTTTAACAAACACGGTATTTTCACACGGACACCTATATGTTACACTGTTAAGAATCAA
>BQNB010017269.1:39547-70226 GCA_026074375.1 Tanacetum coccineum
TTGTTACGTTGGAACATCTTATTTTAGCTTATTCTAATAACCTATAACCTGCAAATATCATTTGGAATCCTAAAATAAGCTTGCATGGATTTTTGGACTTATTTTACAAATATTTCCATGCATAGGGGTATATATCGTAACTTTCTAAAATTTATAACTAAATGGGTTGAAAAAATGTCATTAATATAAAGTTATAACTATAAGGACCTATTTTTCCAAGTTTTAAAGTTAAAGGTTTAATATATATATATACTTTATATATAAAGGACTAAAGTTGTTAAAGTTTTAAACAAATTTATAATATTGCCTAAATTTCGCAAACTTAAAAATATAAAATATAATATTTTTATATAAATTATAAAATTATATATTAATATTATAAAACTCGATTTTATTAAAACCCGACACCATTAATCATTATTAATCATCGATCGGCGCATTATCAGAAAACGATACGTATATATTTAACGTAATTTATCATCGACTAACTTTTGAAGAAACTTAAAATCTTATCGTATCACGTTACTAGGGAGCTTTATGTGAGGAGTTTCATTTGGGTATACGTTTTGACGAGTTTGCTGGATTTACGATTTAAAGTGTCCTGGCTCCTCAAACGTTTACTACATGACCTCTGAATTATGATGGCCCGAACAGTGATGCAATATTTCCATAAATTAATAAATCAAAGTAATACGTTAAACTTTATAAAGTTTTGAAACATAAACAATCAAACTAAGACTTGACATATTACCCTAGGTTGTGTGACGAAGTTGTTACTTCCACATTATATACTTTTGCCATCAATCAGATTTCCCCTGTTAAGGTGAGTTCATAGCCTCGCATTTAACTCTTTTAAATGTTTCATAAACCCGCGAGGGGGATACATGCTCAATTGTTTTTAATATACACAAGTACTTAAAACCGATATTGTGAGTTCATAGCCTCGCATTTAACTCTTTTAAATGTTTCATAAACCCGCGAGGGGGATACATGCTCAATTGTTTTTAATATACACAAGTACTTAAAACCGATATTGTGAGTTCATAGCCTCGCATTTTAAATCTTCTAATGTTTTCATAAACCCGCGAGGGGGATACATGCTATAAACCATGAATACGAGTATTTTTCCAACTGTATGCTATCATGATATATTATTGCCTAAGTCCTTACTTTTGCCATTAAGACCCCACTATCATGAACCGTTAATTACTTTTCGGAGTAAGCGCGAATGCTGTGAATAGATCTATTTGGGACTGAGCTTCCCCGTTGGTGTACCTATACTTTCTGGTAACCAAACGCACTTCATTTGAAACACTATGCGGGTGTTTGGCAAAGGCACCCGTTGGGGCAACTTATTGTGATTATTGATTATCTCAAGGTCTCGGTGCATGAGCTTCGGGCAATAATATTGTTTTCTATAATAATTGGACTCATCGTAATTTTACCCTTATGGAGTGTATAACAACGTAACCCACTATTGAACTTGTATTCAAACTGTTTAACATAAACTTATGAATTTCACTCAACCTTTGTGTTGACTTTTAGTATGTTTATCTCAAGTAACTGAGCATCTTATGGCACGGAGTGGCACGGACTTGAAGATGGCTAAAACTTTTATTCATTCAAAACTTTTAGTTTTCATGTGATTTTAGGACCTCAGTTTTGGTAAAAACTTCTCGATGAATTAATGAATGGACAACTTTATTTTTAACAACGTCTCTTTTGAGTTGGGTTTCTATGATTATGATTTGTTGTACTATGAATAATAACCCAGATTTAGCTTCCGCTTGCTTTTTGTCAAAAATGGGGGTGTTATAGATTGGTTATCAAGAGCCACGGTTTATAGAGAACAGGTTGAAACTTTATACTATAACTACTTTTCTTTTTTTTTTCTACCATCCTAGAAAGTCCTCCGTGCCCACTACATTTCCTGAATAGTATGTAAAGTATATAACTATTATACTATTATATAAATAACTTATGTTATTTACCACTGGGTTGTTGACAGAGTGATGTCTTCTCCCAGCCACCCTACTTCCAATATTGAGGATGTTTTTTCCTCTAACTTTTTGGACTATATCCCGGCTTCCCTAGACTATGTCTAGTCTTCACCTGGAAAAACTTATTCTAAGATCTTCAAATAAACTTCATTTGGTATAGTTTCCAAAATAGCTTGCACCAACTCTTTTACTTTTTTTTGATGAACCCTATATGAAAGGTCATGCCATGCATACTATGCTAAAGAATCAGATTTCCTCCACCAATTATTGTTGCCTCTATCTTCAATGCTATCTCCAATGTTTAATCCTCAAGAATTCTTTCTTCTTGAGGAATTATTACCACTTAATAAACGAGGCCGTGACCGATCATCCTCCTCTACTTCTGCCCTACCTCAAGCATTTGAGATAGGAGAAAGCTCTCGTAAGACAAGTCTGGAACGTCACGAGGAGCAAATTGAGGAAATTTTAAATCACCTAGATGAACTCTCTCTCTCTCGACCGCATTGAGCACATAGAAGACAAAATAGAAGGTCTCGAAAATGGTCGGGTAATCATACAATAAGATTTTAACAATCTGGAAGCTGAACTCCGAGAGTCTCGTACTCAAATTGCTAAACTTCAAAGAAAGCAAATGGGAAATAACAACAAGATTGCTCTGGCTCGCTTCAGGATTGCTAATCTAGAACAAATTATTGAGGAGATCCAGGTTCTTCACCAAGCCGATAAGAAAAGTCTTCTGGATGCAATCTATGAACACAAGAACAGCCAAGAAGGACCATCGGACTAATAGATTAGATACTAGTTTTTATAGCTTGTTTTAGATCCTTAGCCAACGTGTTGTGTGGTATAAATAACAACACTTGTCAAATTTTACAATATGTTCAGTAATAAGGCAAGTCCGTTACATGTTTCATATAATGGTGATCCCGTTTCTATCATTCTGTATCCTATATTTCATCTCCGTCTTCATCATTTGAATCTTACCATAACCCCTAGAAAATAAACTAATAAGTTAGATGCTTGTTAGAATCCATAAGTATCTATGATATCACTATTGTGACAATGTTTATTTTTAAACCTTACGCATTTTTAGGATTACAATGAATTGTGATATTTTCTTTATTTACGTGTTGTTCTTATGTTGATTGAATGCCTCCCAAAAGGAACTTCAAATCTGATGCACCTGCCATGACTCAGGCTGCCATCAAGAAACTAGTTGCAGATAGTGTTTCCGCAGCTCTGGAAGCACAAGTCTCTAACATGGTAAATACTGATAATACTACCAGACCAAAAGAAGCTCCTGTAGCAAGAAAATGTAGCTACAAAGAGTTCATGAGCTGCCAACCTATCAACTTCAAAGGTTCAGAAGGAGCTGTTGGACTTATCCGCTGGTTTAAGCGAACTGAATCAATGTTTTCCTGTAGCAACTGTACCGAAGACTGCAAGGTGAAATTTGCTACTGGTACTTTAACTGAATAAGCTCTATCCTGGTGGAATTCTTTTGCCCAACCTATTGGGATAGAAGAAGCTTACAAGATTATCTGGGATGAATTCAAGAAGCTTTTGATAAAGAAGTATTGTCCTCGAACTAAGGTCCAAAAGATGGAAGACGAATTTTACCATCTAACTGTGAAGGGAAATGATCTTAAGACATATGTGAGAAGATTCCAGGAATTGGCAACCTTGTGTCCCACTATGGTGCCAGATTCTGAGAAATGATGGAAGTTTTCATGTGGGATTGCTCGAAGTATTGAAAGGGGAATGTTACCGCCTTGCTAACTCAAACTTCTAGAGGAGCCTTTCACATAGACAGAGGCTAATGGATCAAGTAAACAAAGCTACACTCTGGTGCATAGTATTAAAAGTGATCACCAAATGAAAGTTTGACGACAGACAGAATTTTCAACTACAACAATACCGTAACATCCAACACAAAACAAACCGCTACAATAATCACCAACCACACAGACTTAAGCATAGATCTTCAGGTTCTTATGCTGTTATCCAACTGAAAACATAGGTATTTTGGAAACCGTCCAATGTGTAAGAAATTCATCTACATCACACGGGACCTATGCACTGCTTATGTGTAATACTTGTAACAAGTGGGCCATCAGACATGAAACTTACAGAATACAAGGCACCCCACCCTACACCTCCCAGCCTCTGGCAGATAATCTGCTACTAGTGAAATTAACCTTGCCATGCATGTGGGAGAGAAAGGGGCAGTTATGCAAATTAAGTGCCGAAAGACCAACCAACAAACAATGGCACTTGGGAAGGAGCCTACATGTGGAGGGATAGGACTGCTCACAAGACCCGAACGTAGTCACGGGTATGTTCCTTCTAAACCAACATCTAGCTAGAGTATTATTTGATTCTAGAGCTAATAAAAGCTTTGTATCCATATCTCTTGCCTCTATGTTAAATATTCCACCCATTACAATAGATACCTTTTACAATATCGAAATGGCTGATAGAAACCTAGTATGCACAAACACCGTTATTCAGGGTGCAACTCTGACGTGTTAAACCAACCTTTTCAAATTTAATCTTCTATTGCCAATCAAACTCGGTAGTTTCGACGTCGTCATTGGTATTGATTGGTTATCCAAGTATCATGCTAGAATTATTTGTGACGAGAAAGACATCTACATCCCAATCAACGATGAAACTTTGATCATCCGAGGTGACCAAAGTAAAACCCGACTAAGACTCATATCCTGTATAAAAACCAAAAGATATATATCCGAGGCCCCCCCCTACTCCTCTACTCTATCTATCAAGTTTTCGTAATCCCAAGTAATGGGAAAGAGGCTCGGACGAGGAAAAGACTAGAAGATATCCAGTAGTTAGAGAATTCCGGAAGGTTTTTCTTGAAGATCTACCTGCTTCCTCCGTTCGCCAAGTAGACATTCCAAAATCGATCTATTTCAGGAGCTGGAACTATTACCACGAGCACCTTATAGATTAGCTCCTTCAGAAATGCAGGAACTATCTAACCAACTTCAAGAGTTAGCAGACCGAGGTTTTATCCGACCAAGTACTTCACCCTGGGGAGCTCCTGTCTTATTTGTTAAAAAGAAAGACGGATCTTTTAGGATGTGTATCGATTACCGGGAGTTGAATAAACTTACCATAAAGAATCGTTACCCATTACCCAGGATTGATGACTTATTTGACCAACTTCAAGGTTTGAGTGTCTACGAAAGACTGATTCTAATCAGGCTATTATCAACTGTGAGTTCACGGGTGAAGATTTCCCAATGACTGCTTTCAGACAAGATACAAAAAACACTCAAATTCTAGTAATGCCCATTTGGTTTAACTAACGCACCTGCTGTATTCATGGATCTCATGAATCGTGTGTGTAAACCATACTTGGATAAATTTATAACTTATAAATAAATCTATGAAATATAAGTAGATCGCAACCTCTTGACAAAAATCCTCATCTTCTATGAGACACATACTAAGTGATAGCAAATGTGAGCATTGAGCACCATAAGAAAAATCACACACGTTTGCTAGATTTTGACAAGTCTTTGTCACATCGTTTCTAAGCACGAACAAGTTACCACTAAAGTGTAACACCCACTTTAAGATATGATAAGAACACGCATTCGAAAAATTCCACTTCAATGTCAAATAGGTGATAAACAACCATCTTCGTAACTAATTAAACCAATAAATCCAAAAACGAGCCACTAAACCTTTATGAACATTTAAATCAAAATTTTCCTTCTGTATGTTATCTAAGATCCAAAATTAAGTGTTATCCGATATCAGATACAACAAGCAGCAGTAACATCTTTGAGCAGTACTAAGTGGATAAGCTGGCAGTATAAACTGACAGCGTTAACTTGTAATCAATCCAAGCAGCATAATCCATTTAAACTGAGTAGCACTAAGTTGCTTGGCAGCACAAACTCTCAAAGATACAAATCAGTACTAACTTTCTATACGAGCAGCACTAACCAACATTTTAATCCCAAGCAGTATTAACATACTTGAGATAAAGCTAATAGTATTAACCATTATTGTTAGCAGCATTAACAGATACAAGTAGTATTAATACATATCAAACCTGTGTCAAAAGCAGCATTAACATAGACTTGGCAGCATTATCCATGAACTAGCAGTACCACTTTACCTTTGGTAGTATTAAGTTTCAAATTAGCAGTACTAATCTCCCTTTGGCAGTAGTATTAACATTCCGAAACCAAAACAGTATTCCAAACTGCGTTCAAGTCTTTTAATACTATTGGACAATATAAAATAAGTACCCAATAAAACCCTATCTACGTCCAATAGCAGCAGTTACAACCTTATACGAACCTGCTGTTTCTTTATTCGACACTGGAAGCATATTCAAACCAAAGATCGACCATATGCTGCATCTTGATAACCCTTTTCGTGAGAGTAGTACTAAATACTCACAAACAGTATTAACAATAAACGAGGATACTTTTTTTTAAGTATCCAGACGACGCCTTGTTAGCGACACTTTTCCTGTCACTAAACCGTCACTAAACTGCTATCTCCTTCCCCCATACCATTTAGCAACGCTTTTTCTGTTAAAAATCTGTTACTAAACTGTTGCTATTCGAGCAGTACAAACAATATGTCGAGCAATTGTCACTAATCCATCATTCTCATCAACTACTAATGATTCTTTTCATAGAATAATTTCCAAAGAACTCTTGAATTATGTAACCAAGAACCTCAATCAGCAACCATCTTGTTGTCACGAACCAATCAACCACAATTGTGAACAAACTTCCTGTTATATTGAATTATGGTTGCTAAAAAACCCTAATATCACCAGATTCGACATGATAACCAAGACAGAAAATTCTTACCTCTTTTCCTTGATAGATGCGACACTAAAACACCTTGTATATCCTAGATCGAGAGCCACGAGGCTCTGATACCAATTGTGAAGATCGTTTAAGCTCAAGATTGGTTAGATCTTTATATCTAGGATCATGAATAACAATGATTAATAAATTTACACAGTGGAATAATAACACAGAATCAAAGTTACTCTAACAAGGTTTTCATCATTATCTTCACTATGATACATGACTACTACAAGCCCCAATTCTACCTTGATCAATGGCAGAACGTGTTATCTAAACAATAACAAGGAATCAAAGATCATTGAGGCTAAAACTACCAAACCATAGACGTCTACAATTAGACTTGACGCCTAGAACACACACACACACTTTGCCTGGTGTTTACATCTTGACACATAAAAACTATACGACCTATATCTCTTTATATACTAGAGATATTAGGTTTACAAATGATAAGTATTAGGAAACAACTAAATCTTCCTAACTTTTATAATTATCTTCTAGGAAATCTTCTGTAATCTTCCATCTTTTGAAGAATTCCTCCTTTGTCTTTTAAGTCCTTCATCTTTCATATATTTTGTCTTATCAACTCAAATATAATTCCCAACAATCTTCCCCTAGTTGATAATGACAAAACCAAAATAAGCACGAGCTTGTCCTTAGGATGAAAAAATGGATCAAGGTTTAGGAAAATGGTAATGGAGGAAATGGAAGAAGTCCTCAGGAATGACGAAGAGGACTCTGACAACAAAATGCAGAATTGTCATTAGTCTAACTTAAAGACTCATTAATAAACAAAAGTGCTTGTCGGGAGACAACCCGTATTTTATTTAATGAAATTTCCTTTTTCCATTAGTTGCCTTGCATGTTTCTTACTTTGTTTTACATAATCCGAAAGCTAAGAGGCAATTATTGAGACCGGCTCTATAACAACCCGCAATTTTTATCATTGTAATTTTCCATCTATTAAATTAGATGCAATTTAATATCCATCTATTATAAATATATCACCTTCTTACAGGGAATTTTTTTGCTTTATCTCATTATGGAACGTAACTTGCATCTCTAAAGTAAACGAGCTCACACAACCTCTATCAGTGCCATCTATATCTATGTTTATATCATATAAACATCCTAATAAGTTAATTCTATATCTTAATTATCATTTTTACTAAGCTACATTTATCCATTTAACGTACTTTTCAAATGTTATATCAAACAAGCAATAAACGAAACCGTTTACATCAACAACCCTTATATTAAATATGTAATGTATACATAAATAAATGATTGTGTAAAGCCTTCAAACATTATGTACAAGAGACAAGTGCCAACCATATTTGAATCAAATTATTCCCTCCAAGTCCAATGTACAAACTCATTTAAGCTAATATACAAGTCAATAATGCCTAAAAACCTAATTAGGTCATTTAAGCTCCTAAATTATGTTCAAACTTTCCACCTCTTTAACACAAGGTACAAGCACTTAATGCATGAATTATAAACCCTAAACCTAATCCCTAAATTATTATAAAACCTAATTTAAAACCCTAAACCCTAAAACCCTAATTTAACTTTAACCTTAAAACTAAACCGTAAAACTTAATCCTAAGCCCTAAACCCTAATCCTAAACACTAAACCATAATTCTAACACTAATCCTAAACCTTAATCTATCCTGAACCCTAACCCTGACTCAAAATTAAAACCCTAAACCCTAAAACGAGCCCTAAACCAACCCGTGACCCATTTTCTTCCATTTTGGTCCATTTTTAAACCAAGCACCCATCCTAACACCTCAAGCACCACTATGACTCACCAAGTAGCCACCCAAGTAGCTTACAAGCACCTCTATTCATTTCCTTGGCCACCAAGATTGCTACATCACCTCCGTGTTGCTCCTTTTTAGCCGCGACCACATCACCCCTCCAGAACCCTTCCAACACTTCATAGCTACTAACTTAGCCTTGAATACTCACCTCCTAGCCCTCCTAAGTCAGCACCCTACAAGATTTATCCACCACATCACTTAAAACTTAGTCTCTAAGGGTTATTCGACCCTATAAATAGCCGCACCCTTCATACTTCAATCTCACACCTCTCAAACTCATTTCTTATAATTAATGGAGTTCTAAGCTAATCAAGGAAGTAAAGAAGGTCCACAAGAACAGAAGTGAAGCCAAGAAACCAAGAGAAGAAGCCTTACAAGGTTGTTTCTATGCGTACGAAACTCAAAACCCATTTTCGACCCACTTTGAGCTCAAGTAAGCCTAAGTCTCGTTCAATAACCTCGTTTTCTGTTTTCAATCCTTAATAAGTATCTTATAATCATGTGTGAACTCTTGTTAAAAGCTTTTAACTCAAAACTATGCGTGGTTAATTTTCTAAAACCAAACGAAACCTTAAAACCATAATTACTCGTTTTCTTATTTTTGTGTTTTTAAGCTCATAAGCTCTTTTAATAAGCTATAAGCTCGTAAAAGCTATTTATCCTAATTAATTTTAGCTTATTCTAATAAGCCATAAGCTATAAAACTCTTTTAGAATTCAAAAGTACCTTATTATCGATTTTGGACTTGTTTTGCAAAAGTATTCCATGCAAGGGGTATATATCATAACTTTCTGAAATTTATAACTAAAGGGGCTAAAAATGTCATTATTTCAAAGTTATAACTATAAGGACCTATTTTGCCAAGTTTCAAAGTTAAAGGTTTAAATTATATATACTTTATATATAAAGGACTAAAGTTGTAAAAGTTTATAAATCAAGGGTATATATTGCCATTTTTTCAAACTTAAAAGTATAAAATATAATATTTTTATACAAATTATAAAAATATATATTAATATTATACAACTCGATTTTATTAAAACCCGACACATTAATCGTTATTAATCATCGATCGACGCATTATAAATCAATTACGTTATATATTTAACGTAATTTATCATCAACTAACTTTTGAAGAAACTTAAAATCTTATCGTACCACATTACTAGGAAGCTTCATATAAGAGATTTCATTTGGGTATTCGTTTTGAAGAGTTTGCTGGATTTACGATTTAAAGTGTCCTGACTCCTTAAACGTTTACTACATGACTTCTGAATTATGATGGCCCGAATAATGATACAATATTTCCATAAATCGATCAATCAAAGATATACGTTAAACATCATGAAGTTTTGAAACATAAACCCTCACACTAAGACTTGACATATTACCCCAGGTTGCGTGACGAAGCCGTTACTTTCACCCAATATACTTTTGCCATCAATCAGATTTCCCTGTACTTTTAAGGTGAGTTCATAGCCTCGTATTTCAATCTTTTAAATATTTTATAAACACGCGAGGGGTATACATGCTATAAACCATGAATGCAAGTATTTTTCTGTATGCTATCCTGATTCATTATTGCCTAAGTCCCTACTTTTGCCATTAAGACCCCATTATCATGAACCGTTAATAACTCTTCGGAGTGAGCGTGAATGCTGTAAATAGATCTATTTGGGACTGGACTACCCGTTGGTGTACCTATACTTTCGGTAACCAATAGCACCCGTTGGGTTTTGGTGTCATGAGCTTAGGGCAATAATACTGTTTTCTATGATAATTGTATTCGTGCAATTATTACAAACTATGGGTGTATAACAACATAACCCACTATTAAGCTTGTATTCAAAAACTGTTTACTATAAACCTATGAATTTCACTCAACCTTTGTGTTGACTTTTTAGCATGTTTATCTCAGGTAACTGAACATCTTATGGCAAGGAGTGGCATGGACTTGAAGATGGCTAAACTGTTATCATTCAAACTTTATGTTTTCATGTAGATTTTGGGACCTCTCTTATGTAAAAACTCTGATGAAATAATGAATGATAACTGATCTTTTAAAAACGTCTTTTTATACTCATTTTCTATGATTATGACTGTTGTACTATGAAATAATACCCCAGATTAACTTCCAGTGCTATATGTAAAAAATGGGGGTGTTATAGGCTCGACTCAGAATCATGTGGTAACTTTGCTGAACCAGCAGCAATTACGGCGTAAAAACTTTAGTTTACGCTGTAACCACTGCAGTTACGACGTAACCCATTTCCTGGTTACGATGTAACACCTTAAAACTTAAATTTTTTACCACTTAATTACGACGTAACCCATTTCCTGGTTACGCCGTAACCTCCCTCTGAATTCTTAAAAATTTAAGTTTTAAACATGTCTAAACCTTGTATACGTAAATAGACTTTGTGGGTATGTTCTCTGGAAGCCCTCATGAGACTAAACTCGTTCACTTGGGCCACTAAGTGGTTTAAAAGGCTTGATGCATATGCTAAATGTAACCGTGATTCCTATGAAATTGAGTTAGGTTTGTATTTCTTGTACACTTCATAATTCTTATAGAACGATTTTATGCTTTGGTTTTTTTGTGATCACAGGGGATAAAGAGCTTGTGAGAAGACGGAAATAATCTAAAGATTTCCACCAAATTTCAAATCTCGAAGCAATGCTCAGGGAGTTTCTTGTCTTAATTCTACTCTTTCCTTTTTATTTCATTACCGTAATGTACAATAGGTACATTGTACAAATCATGTGGGGGGAGGGTAGTAGAATTAATACTTGACGTATGTTTTGCCTTTGATTTTCTAGTTTTCTTTGAAAATTAGGCTAATTTTAAAATTTTTGACAAAATTTTCTTAAATAACTAGAATCAATCTTTGCCGAATGCACATTACCCTTTATTATACATGGTGAGATTTATGCCCAATATTCTGTTTCCTTCATATTACTCAAAAATTCACCAAAATATTAAGTGTGCCAGTAGTATTGTAGACTTTAGAACTTGGCTTGTACATCATTTCAAGACCTAATTGATTAGCAGAAATAGATAGTTCAAAAAGGCAACACTTAGGAAACCACCCAAATAGCCTATATGTGTGTGTTTATCGACTTGTTACACTGACTTGTCGACCTCCCGTGATAAACCCTTTTGTTGCACTTATTATTAGTGCAAAAAACCCCTAGATCACCCTTGTTAAACCAATCTATGTCTTCACCTAATGTTATATGTATCGTTACACCATTTCACCTTAGCATACCCTGTAGTCTTAATTTTCTTTGTGTTGAAATTTCTGGCTACTTAAGTCTATGGTTCGGGGAGAATGGGAACGAGAATTATATGCCTTCATGAAAGACCAGTCAGTTATGATCTATAAAGACCCCATGTATCACCACATTCGACATTGTTTATCTCAAGTGGGGGGATGCGCGTATAATATCGAATGTTGAAGGGGCAATAACTAAAGATATAAACTCCTGTGACATTTGCATATTATGAAGAAAATGAAGAAAAGAGGGTGCAACAAAAAGTCACCCATGTGCTAAAAATGTAAAGATTGTGTAAAATAAAAAAATGGAGCTAGTAGCCCATTATTACACCAAGACATCTCAGAAAAATGGAGCTAGTAACCCATTATTACACCAAATCATCTCAATACTCGTGAAGAATGGAGCTAGTAGCCTAATATTGAAGATTATATTTTCAGTCTTAAACCCTTGGACCCATGGATGGACAAAAGCTAGTTATAACAACCTTAGATTATTTTAGACTATTTGTTGTATGTTTTTATTAACAACCATTAAATGTGTATCCCATGTCTATCCTAATCCTTTATCACCCTTTAAAAACCATATTACCCTTGTTGCCTTTGAGAGTTATTTAGACCTAATTCTAACTAGTGCAAATTTATGTACTTTCCAAGCTTATGATAGAATACATACTATGACTGTGCAATTGAACGATCACCTCAAAAATGAAACACTTAGACTAGTAGAGAGCTGAGTGACTTTTTATCCCCTTTTCGTGAGGTGTTTTGCTTTGATGTTTTCTAGCATAAGAGTTTTATAAATTCATTTCTTGAAGTTATTCTCGAGAAATCTTTTTATAAAATGTTCTAACAGGTTCTAATTGAGGCCAAGCAGAAGTCAAGTGGGGGGATATTTGATAACATCAAATATTTAATACTTTTTGGTGGCAAAATACCTCCTATATTACCTGCAAATGTTTTACTAACACTCAAAAACAAGATATTTTCTATCATTTTGTGGTTTTTAGGTAAAATGCAAGAAAGTGACAAGAAACAAGGGAAAAAGGACTTAAAGTGTAAATTCTAAAGAATGTTATGGCATAACATCAAAAATGTTTACACCATAACATAATTAAGCAAGTACGAAACATCAAGGACAAGGTTATGGCATAACACCATATCTAGTTACGCCGTAACCATATATTTGGAAGGAAATCTTGAAAAAGTTAGAGTTACGGCGTAACATATTATCTAGTTATGCCGTAACCATGAAGATCCACAAATATGAAATGAAGATCACGTACTTATGGACATTATTTGAAGGTTATGACGTAACACCATATCTGGTTACGCCGTAACAACTGCTTAAATATGGAATGCCATGTATAATGGTTACGGCGTAATACCTTTATTGGTTGCCCCGTAACAAGTTCAATACCTATAAATAGAGCCCTCATTCAAGCTATTCTGACATCACTTCCTCCATATCTAATTGGAGAGGCGACAAAGGCTTCCAACGTTCAAAGAATTCTTCCTGCAGTCCTAGGGAGATCACACTTTACTTACTTTTTGTATTTAATCATTAAAATATGAATATTGTAAGAATTATGAGTTTTCAATGTATGATTTCTTCTATTTCTTATTGTGTTTCCATTACCATGAGCGGCTAAGCACTTAAAGTGCTGGCCTAGTTATATAGTTACTTTTGTTATGATTGTTTCCTGTTAGATTATGGTTGCATTAGATATTCCTTGACTATCGTATAACCCTGGGTTTTGGTATTACCGGTGATTTGGACCTAGCTTGCCCCATAATTAGATTATCTAGTCAATATGGGATCCAATGGGTACTAGGGAGGATCACTAACTCCTTACCTGGTGTAGGAACTAACCGATCATCGCACTTATCACTTTATATACATAAAAAGCGTAGGAACTCTTTCAAATAGGGTTAATAATCTTTATAGATTATTAGATATGTTTTGGGAATAGTTGAGATTAATAACTGCAACCTAGATAACCTACCTCCTAGATGATTTGACATTGATTCAGAATCATAGGAAGTATAGGATAGACTATATATGCATATTCAAGTCTATCGACCTTTGAAACCACTAATGAAACCATAGTTTAACATTGCACAGGAAAGCGTTTTCATAACAATAATAATGAAGTAACTAGGTTATCATGTTTTCTCTCTTGATATCTCCAACTCTTTTACTTTCAATTATTTATTTTATTGTTATTCCTTTCAATTCAAATTAAAAACCATTTTCAAAACATGACATTTCAAATTAAAACTAATTATAACTTAGCTCTTGGGACGACCTCGCATTTACCGGTCTGTACTACCCACGATCGGGTTCTCTGCCTGTTAGTTCGTGGTTAGGTAGATCTTGTTTTATAACTTTAAAACTTGGTAAAAAATATATTTCAAAAGAAAATATGCATCAAGTATGTGTTTCTTTTCCTAATTGTGAAGCACTATTATTTGTTTTGATGCAAGTTTCAATAGTATTTCTTATGGGAATCCACTTAAGAACAACATTAGTAAAGATTTTACTCGTTGGTTTCCATGTAAGACTAGATCTAGGAGGTGTTGTTTTCAAATACACAACGGAAGTCTTATTTGGAGAAAACCTTTTTCCTATGGGGATCTATCTGCCATGATTCTTAGAATCGCTTTTCTGTTCGACGTGTATATATCTCTTTGTTGTCTTATGGGATTGTGAATCCTTTTTCTATGTAGAGGCATGAGAATTCACCTCAGAGAGGTATTTCAAAATGCATGCATTGTGATTTGCAGCGTAACTGCACTTTTTGCATGTAGGACATGACAAGTCTTTTGATTTCAAGAAAGGCTTAGAGTTCCTAGGTGGTTCTGCTATGTTAATAGCTTTATTCGATACACGACTACTCATGGATGGTAGACAATTCCTAGGTTGTTGATAAGAGTTCCTAGGTTTCGATTTGCTACCATTAGCAGTGTTTGGTAAGCTAGCAGACTATTGCATACTAGGTTTGGTATTTAAAACTTTATCTTTTTGAATTTGTGCCTTTTTCTTAGCTTCCTCTAGGTAGTAGTTATGAACCATGTTATTTGAGCCTACAGATTCATTTAGAGACTGAAATGATACATGATGTGAGCTTTTCCTATAAGGGCCAGGTGCATTCACATGATGAGATTTAGCAACACAAATTGTCTTGCTTGAGGCTAAGAATATAGAGTGACTGGTTTTGTGAAATCATTTTTCTCAACAACTTGGGAGGCAACCCGATTTTTTGAAAATGATGATTTCAGATTTAAACGTAGTCGGTTGTCTTATAACAGGTTGATTTATAATTGGTTGCAAAGGTGATTTCCACAAGATTGATGGTTTTCCAAAATTAGTAACCACATCCTTACCTTTCATCTTCTCAATGAGTTTCTTTAATTCATTTATGGAAATGTCCTTGTCTTGTAGTTGAGCTTTTAAATCTTGAATGATTAAATATTGTTCATTTTGATCTCTAAATGAAGAAGATTTTTTTTTCCAAATTTTGTCATTTTTAAGCTATTTTGAACATTGTTGTAAAGCAAGTTTAAGAGAAATTGAGTGTTGCTCAAGTTTTGGAAAATTTTTTGAAAGCTCATTATAATCTTGTTTACTAACATTGCCAGTTTGTTCGGAAAACTCAATTGCAAGACATACATATTCTTCCAGTTTCTCAAGATACAAACATTGCAATTTTGTTTTTTCATCAAGAGTTTTGAAAGAACGAAGAATAGAACACATAATGTCTTTTGAAATGCATTCTTGCAAGAGTAAATCTTCTTTTGAAAACTTCTTTTTATCGGTTTGAAGTTCATCAACCTCTTTTTCAAGAGATTAAACATACTTCAAATCTACAAACATTTCCGTTTTAAGATGTGTTTCAAAAAGTAATGCTCTTTACTTTGTGTCTTGGATAAGAGGCATCAACATGTATTTAACAAGCAATTTGACATCATGAGTAATTGGATTTTGCCATTCGTTTTTAGCATGTTCTCTCCAATTTATGTCAACAATAGATCGAATATTTTCAATGTTTATCATCATAAAATCAAATGTTTGCTTGCTTGGGCTCTTTGAAGCTTTTGTAGGCAAATATTCAATTTGTTTAATCAAATTAGTTGTTTGTTTCTGACAAGACTTTCTGAAAATGTTACTTTTTACTTCATTTGCAAAAAACAACTGCTCTGCTTTTAGTTTGGGATGTAAAAAGTTCATAAAGACTGTTTTACTTCATGTAAACATATGGTTATCTTTACATATTTTTTATCTACTCTCTTTTGCAAGGCAAAGTGTTTCTTTAGATTTAGGAGAAAATAAATTTTCAAGATCATTCTTATCATATTTGATATTGTAAAGACATGGTTTCTCCTTTTGAGCTTTCTTGAGGTACAAAGGATTTGCAAGACAACTTTTTCCAAGACCAGTATAATACAAACTTGGTTTAGGAGTCAGCATATGCATGGTTTGAATAGATTGATTGGTTTTATAAACAAAATTGTTTAAAAACTTGATTTGATTTTCCAAAACAATCAATTTGAAAATGTCTTTGTTTTTGCGTTCTTTGAAATCCTTTTTCATTTGTTCTTTTTCCTTTAAAATTTCATAAAATCTACTTTTATGTGCTGAGATCTTGGTTAAAAGCTTGGCATTTTTTTCTTTAATAGAAAAAGTTGTATATGATTGAGTTTTTGAAGATTCATGATGTAGTCGTTTAGCTTCTTCTAATAAACAAAGAGCTCTTGCACATTCAAGTTTAGTTTTCTCTTTGTCTTTGTGATTTGTTTGGAAATTTTTTGTAACACCCCAATCTCCACGATAATGATCTATCACTAATTTATTCACTTCCTAGTTTACTCTCGTTATTCTTATATACTCTTGTTAGCTTTAATTATTTTCATTGAAATTATTTTTAAAACAATGAGGACCATCTATGTCATGGCTCTATATGGAGGGAGTAATTTCGCTAAACAATAAAACTAGAATTTATGATAATTATAACTTATCAACCAAGAACCATCTACTACATTCTTCCCTCCATCCTTCTTTATCATGTCAGACACTCTCTCTCTCTCTCTAGCTCAATCTTAGGGTTTTGATGCAAGGTTGATTTTAAAGCTTGAATTAGGCAAATAATATCCCATATAGACTCAATAAGGTGTATTCTAAGGTTTTACTCAATCAATTTAAGGTAAGAATCATTCCTTAAGTTATTGAATTCATATTATATGATTTCCCAATCTTGGTTAATGCTTAAAGAGGGTGTTTCTATGCTTATTGAGTGTTCTTGTAGAATTTTACATGATTATGTGAAGTTTGATTTTCAAGAAATCACTAAGAACACTTATAATTTTGTATAGGAACTTAGTTATATGATGGGTACCTTATTAGAGTACCATGACATCAATTCATGGTGTTAACTTTTAGAAATTACGTTTGTATGGTTGCATAAGCCACGAACCAAAAAACCCTCTTGTGGCTCAAGTTCATTTTAAGCTTATTTATGACAAGCTAAATCATGTTCCTAATAAGCTCCCTGTAAATTGTATGTTGTTAGGTTATAAGGGTTTGCCGAGGACGTTTACGAGAGCTTGTGTAAGTAGTCAGGTGTTTCAAAGGTGGGTAACGTATATAAGAACATAAACGAGACATTAGAAGCCTAAAAAAGATACCACTTACCGAGTGATGCTCATGCTTATGTCTTTTATTATGTAAAGTGTTATATCCATATTATGGTTCCATTGCTAATTGTATTATATGTTATGAGTAGTAATAACTCATTTATTGTAAGCTTACTTATGAAATGTTAGGAATGGGTCAAAAAAGCCCTGTTGACCCATATGGTTAAATCAGCCTCATTGACCCGTATGGTCAAAACAGTCCCATTTGACCCATGTGGTCAAAACAATCTCTATTGACCCGTGTCGGTCAAATTAGCCTATTGACCTGTGTTTGTCAAATCAGTCTATTGACCTAAGTTGCTCAAATTAGTCTATTGACTAATGTGGTCAAATCAACCCCTGTTGACCCGTGTAGTCAAAACAACCCCGTTGACCCATGTGGTTAAATCAACTTCGTCGACCCGTGTTGTCAAAACAGCCAATTTTTGACCCGTGTAGTCAAAACAGTCCCAAGTTGACCTTATGGTCAAAACAGCCTATGTTGACCCGTGTGGTCAAAACAACCATGTTGACCCGTGTTGTCAAAATAGACCCGTTGACCCATGTGGTCAAATCAGCTTCGTTGACCCGTGTAGTCAAAACAACCTCATTTGACCTATATGGTCAAAACCTCCCCAAGTTGACCTTAAGGTCAAAACAGCCCATGTTGACCCGTATGGTCAAAACAACATATGTTAACCCGTATGGTTAAAACAACCATGTTAACCCGTGTGGTCAAAACAACCACGTTGACCCGTGTGGTCAAAACAGACATGTTGACCCGTGTTGGTCAAAATCAGTATGTAATGACCCAAGTGGTTTTAGTAGCATGTTTTTAATTAAAATGTTATATATATTATCTTACTAAGCATTTGCTTATGTTGTCATTTATATTTTTCTTATAGGTGAGACTAGTGATACGAAGCTTAAGGACAAAATGGTCATGGGTTAGCCTCTGTTGAGTTCGTGGGTAATCGAGCTTATTCTAAACCCTCTCTAATACCATGAAACGCTCTAGGAAAATGCTTTTGTGTTATGGTTTGTAAAATGCAAATTTTAGCTACTTAGAAACTTGTACATGTTATGTTTATAGGTTGAAGGGGTGTTTGGCTTAGAGCAATTCTTACCCACTATGACCTATTTTTCTCATGTATAGGTCTAAACGGATAGTATGTATCATTTATAACTCTTAGATGTTATTGTATGCTATGTTTTTGGGTTAAAACAAATTTTTTGGTTATGAACGGGTTAAAATAGGAAGTTTTCTACGGTTTATTTTCTGTACAATTTCTGAAGACTTTTCTGTAGTACTGTAGAAGTACTATAGAAGCAAATAAAAAAAATCATTTGGACGTTTCAAGTTGGTATCAGAGCTACGGTTTAAGGGATCTAGGTATCCACCATAAATGGGTATTTAGACTTAAACCTAGGCTTTGAGCGACCTATAGAGTCAGATATGTTTCCGCATATGCATGTAGTATCAATTATAGTCTAGTTTTGCCATTTTCTTGTTATGCAATCATGTAGCGTTTATGAACTTAGTATGATATAATACCAATAGGGACTTGGTTATCTGATAGAATTATTACGACGCCTAGCCAATGTGGTAATGATCGCATCACATAGCGAGGATTCATCGAAATTGTGTTAAACTTAAGGATTGAACTTGAGTTATGGAATTTATCTTATGCATGTAAAATATTATGCATAGTAGATCTTATAATGGACTATGTTTAACTTTTAGCGTAGTTATGGCTGAAAGCAATCCAGAAGGAGCCAAATGACCGACTCAAGTAGATATTCCAGAGAATGACGAATGGGAAGAAACTCACTAACAGCCAGAAACAGAAGAGCATGAAAATGCTCACATACCTGTTGTCATGGCTAAGGAGATTAAAGATATGATCTCTTAAGAAATAGCTAAGGCACAGGTAGCAGCATTATCTCACCTTAAAGAATATTTTAGGAATTAATGACATCAAATAACATCTATTTTATAGCATTATTTATTCCATCTTTATTGCTAATTTAACATTATTTATGCACGAATTGGTACTTAATTGTTTATATTAGTTAATTGCAGTAAACATGGAGTAATTCGAGAAGTTTAGCTAAATGAAGAAATCGTGAATCTGCTATTGTGACTATCTATACGCCATATCCATCAAGGAAGATACGACGTATCTGCGCCTGAACTTTATAAGAAACCACGAAGATTTAAAGACCTATACGCTGTATCCAAAAGACATCATATGCCATATTCAAGATAAACTCAAGGAATATTATGTAATATTATGATCGTGGTTCCTACTCCAAAAAACCCCAATACGCTGTATTGACTTACTCTAATACGGCATATCAACTTAATTCCAGACGTACATAAATACAAAACCCTAAAATCAGTTTTAGGTATGCTTTAACCACTAAGTCAGATTTTAAGAAGAGAATAGTAGCAAAAGAGGTCAGCAAAGAGCTTCATTAAAGAAGGAAAACCCTTGTAAATTCTTATACTCTAAATACGCGTTTGGTTTTTGGTATCATTCATTCACTTGGTTACGTTACCTTAATCGTTCGTCTATGAAATTTGTATTCATTACAATGGTTATTAGCTAATACCTTTAGGTATTAGCCATGTTTATGAAGATTTAATTTTTGTTTTGTCTCTCTAGATTGTTTATTACTTGTTGCATGTTAATTATGTGTATCATGTGATATTTGTTTATGTTTGATTATGCGTTTAATCTATTATTCAATTGGATCTAGTTTATAGACTAAGTAGGTTAGAGTCTGGGATAGAACTACATATAGATTGTATGTGACTTTGGAATTATATGACTATAAATTTAACTCGCTAGTGTTTCCCCGGTTATAAAGGGTGGTAGAGCTAAGTGGTGACTTAAGAATTACATATGCACCCTAAGACCTTGCTTGGATAACTACTGATCGGGGACTACCAACATATATGATTCGATTAAACAGAAGTGTGTAAAGTCTTGATGAGCTAGGGTTTAGTATTCACCAGTATTGGATTCCTAAGATAGATTATAATTAATAGATTTATGCTTATGAGACATTCATTAATTATGACATGATTAATTGAATAACATTTAGGAAGAAGTCTCGCCTAAACCTTGCGAATGATATAACACCAACATAGTAGAACAATCATTGCACCTTAGACAAAAACCTGCGCTTTATCAGATTAAACATGGTTTATATGTTTTCCTTACATTAGGCTTGACCGCTTATTAATCTTCTGTCTATCAACTTGTGTGTGTTAATTGTCATCAAAACCTAGGATAGATAACTAAACCTCAGCCAGTCTCTTAGACTGAAAACCCCCATTTTACCATTAGTTTAGGTTTAACGTAGAATAACTTAGAATAACTTAGGACTAACTTAGATAACTAAAATACTGATAATTAAGTGTTAATGTTCTTGCTCTTAGTGATTGAATCACTACTTACCAACTAGTCTACGATTGATCGGGTACACTTCTCGTAAGCGTTTCTCTATAAGTAAAGTCAACAAAATATAAATAGTAAAACTTGATAACATAAATTAATACCTACACTACGACGAGAAGCACATCAAGTTTTTGGCACTGTTACCAAGGAGTGAAATTGTTTAATTCTTATTTATTAGTATTTTTAGTTTAGTTTAACTTAGATTAGTTTGTATTACATATTACTGCATATTGTGTGTTTGTTTTAATTTATGCATTATTTTTTCGTCGTTACTGTTCTGTTCGAATAATCAATACGGCGTATCCTAATTATTGGATATGACGTATCACATTTTGACACTAATACAGTGTATTCTGTTAAACAGATCAATATGGCGTATTCAGTCAATTGAATACGGCGTATTGATCATTTGATACAGCAACAAATTATATTTTCCGTATTCTAGGTTTAGGTGAATTAGCTCCTACTAAATTAACAATTGAATTGGCCGATAGAACCATAAAACATCCCAAAGGTATAGCAGAGAACGTACTAGTAGAAATTGGTAAGTTTGTTTTTCCCATAGACTTCATAGTGCTAGATATGCCCGAGGATATCAAAGTTCCCTTGATCCTCGAAACACTATTTTTGTCCACTGCTTATGCTAAAATTGATGTGTTTAAAGGAAAGATTACTTTAAGAGTCGAGGATGACAAAATTACGTTTAAAAGTGTTAAACCTACTAGTAGCTTAATTAAGAGGGTCTATGTGTTAGGACTAAGAGAAAGAATCGATCTTGATTTAGAAGCTAGGCTAATGGGCGAAACATTGATACTAAATAGATCACTAGACCCTGATTTTGGAGATTTTATCAAACTAAATGATCTAAATGAACCATTAAAGCTTAAGAGGAATCAAGTAGAAGACTTAGGTCCTACAATTGAAGAAGGTGAAGTGATTGACAATCTCATGATTGATATAATAGAAGCTAGGAATGATGATGGAAATATTGAGAGGATTAATGTGTACCCTAGTTTCTATGACTATGATAGGAAGATCCATATAGAATGTGCTTATAACTTATAATTTTCTTGCATGATAGGCTTTGAACATGTTAATGCTAATTTTTTTTCACAATTTTTTCAATCAATATTATGTCTAAAAAGTTCTATAATTCAATAATGAAAGATAAAATTGAGTATAGGGGGGAAATATAGTTGGAGCTTTTATAAATGTGCCTATTTTTGTCAGAAATTTTTGTGTTGATACTAATTTTACGATTGTGGAAAACATAGATCCTTACCATGATCAAGAGATGGGAGATGTCATTGTTGAAAAACCGTTTTGTAGAGAAATTTATGTCAAGGCAAGGCGGTTCGATGGAATTATTACCATTTACAATGGTAACGATAGCATGACTTTCCAAATGGCGCGATCATAACCAAGGTTTAAAAACCTTACCAATGCACAATGTAACAAGATACGACCATTGCTGAAGGTGAGTGCACAAGACAAGCTGAATGGAATCTCGCACCTGTATCAAAAGCTTAATAATTTCTACAAAGGAGTCTTGAACTTAGGACCCGAATATATAAGGGATGCGAAGGTTGAAGAATGGCTCACACGCGGGCACGTGAGCATACATGAGATGGAATGAAAAGCTAAAGATAAGTCTAACTTAAAGACTTTTATGTAAACAAAAGTGCTTACCAGGAGACAACCCAGAATGTTTTTTATTTTTACCTAGTATGTCTTCCTAGTTAGTCGATACGGCGTATCTAACCTCAATGGATACGACCTATTGACTATCTAGACGTTATTTAGTCTTTATTTTTTGCACATTTTAAACTTTATTATTAGTTCAGTTTATACAGCGTATTCGTTAAACGAATACAACGTATTAGGCGACTGACTCGTACAAAGGATTTTTAATATAGGTCTCAATACGGAGTATCTAGGTTTAAGGATACGTCGTATCGACTTCTAGTACGTTTTAAGGATTTTTATTTTCTGATTTTTAACCAAACCATAGACTAGAGATAGAATTATTTTCTTATTATCAATACAGGAACTTGCTGATTCACACTAAACGAATTTGGTGGAGTGCTTACTTTTTGGAATTCATGTGTGTTGTAGTCATGCTGGAATCCATATGCTTCTACAACACAAAATCTTTCTCATAAACGCAACATGGAGGATCATACCGAGCAAATCTTAGGGGAGTTCTCGTTCTAATTCTTTTAATTTAATGTTTTTAATGTTATATTTATACAAATAGGTCGTTGTATATCTCAAGTGGAGGGAGGAGAATTAGAACACTTACTTGTCCTATTTTTACACTAATATGCCTAAATTATGCCTAAATTTAAAAAAATAAGCATATTTTTGTAAAATTATTAGTTGCTTGACCCTGCACACATAACCCTTGATAGATATTGTGAGGATTCAGCTTTATCCATTTCCAAAATTTTTACCTAAATTTCAAAAAATATAAATGTGTCGGTGATGTAGTAGAATTTAGAACTTGGCTTAATATATCTATTCGAGACCACAATAATAAGCACTATTTTAAATAGATAGAGTGACCTTTCTAAACTTGTAAATTTTTAGGATAACATCAAAAAGCCTTTACATGTGTTATTAACTAACAAAATCGGTTAGTTAACCCCCGTATAAACCCTTTTGTTTACTATCATTTTTAGAGTAAGATACCCCTAGAAAAACCTATTGAGCCATTCCTTTCTTTTCATACACCACTAAATATTTGTTTCATTACACCTTTACACCTTAGCCTATCCTATTCGATTAAGTCATTAATCAGTTGCTAGTTACTTTTGTGTAAAGTATTGTATTTCCTGTGTCTTGAGTTTATTTTTCTACCTTTGGTATGGTCGGGAAATTGCACAATGCATTGGTAATTTTCTATCTATGGTTAGGTCAGGAAATTGCCCAATGCAACGGGAATGTAAAAGTAGTAGTTTGCTCGTGTTTTTTTAGTACTTCGTTATTATGATCGGATATTAATTATTTAGATTTATCGTAGTCATGAGATGGTGAAATTCTACACGTTAGATTAATTTTTAGTTCTTAGTATCAAAAACATCGAAAAGATAAAAAAAACATAAAAGTAGTTTGTAGAGTTTTGTTGTATTAGAGTTGGTACGTAATATAAACCAACTATGTATTAGTATGTATAAAGTGGTAGAAAACGCCACTAGAGTTATATTATGGATGATTGGGAATTGACTGTTATGGGAACGCCAATTATGGGTTGTTTTCATTGATCTTTAATCAAGACGTTTTTCGAGTCTGGTTCGTGTCTACTAAACATGGAGTAGTCCACGATTTGTGTCTTTTGCATGGGTGTGGTCGGGAAAGTAACTAGCAACATTATACCTTATTTGTTTAGACTTAATCTATTTGTTTTGTTTCATTTTATTTAAAACCAATTATTTTCCCTTTCCTAATTCCTTTCCTTTGGTCTTACTCGAATGAGGATGGGAGCAATCACATATGTCTATTTTGTCGTTACGGCCATGTATGTGTGGTTTTGTCCACATTGGTGGTTTACTACTATTGGTGAAAGATTATAAGATCCATACCCTACATCACTCTTCGTCCTAACCCTTGGTTTTACTCGAGTGGGGGAATGATTGTGATCATGTATGCTTATTCCATCGTTATGGATGTGTATATATGGTTTGTCGGCCATGATGGTTTATGACTTTTGGTAAAGACTACTAGTCATATTCTTTAATTTATTCGAATTAGGAGTGAGCAATTGCAAGTCTCTATTCCGTCGATACGGATGTGTATTTGTGATTTTGTCGCCTTTTCTGGAATATTGGTATCAATAGAAATTAGAAAGAGTGATCATACCCTTAAACCTTTTAAAACCCAATTTACCTTTCTAGACTTGTTACTCCTTAGCTTTAGTGGTGGAGATGTGTGTCCTTGCCAAGACTATGATAGAATACTCATCATAACTGAGCAATTGAGCAAATTAGTTACATGTTACCACATATATTAGTTGAGTGATTTGAGTGATTTCATATTTCCTACTTCGTGAGGTGTTTGGTTGTGTGCTAGTAATTAAACAAAAACTTACTTAAAGCAAATATCCTAAACTCAGGTTAGGATACATTTTCATAAGTTTTCTAAAGTCTACTTGAGGACAAGTAGGATTCAAGTGGGGGAATATTTGATGACATCAAATAACATCTATTTTATAGCATCATTTATTCCATATTTATTGCTCATTTTATATTATTTATGCATGAATTGGTACTTAATTGCTTATATTAGTTATTTGCAGTAAACATGGAGCAATTGGAGAAGTTTAGCTAAAAGGCACATACTTTGGAGCTTAAACGAAGAAATCAAAAATCTACTATACTTCATATCCATCAAGGAAGATACGGCATATCTACGCCTGAACATCACAAGAAACCATGAAGAGTTAAAGACCTATATGCCGTATCCAGAAGACATCATACGTCGTATTCACGGATAAACTCAAGGAATATTTTCGAATATTATAATCATGGTCCCTACTCCAAGAAACCCAATACGCTATATTGACTTACTCCAATACGGCGTATCGAGTTAATTCTAGATGCATATAAATACAAAACCCTAAACTTAGTGTTAGGTATGCTTTAACTACCAAGTCTAATTTTCAGAAGAGAAGAGCAGCAAAAGAGGTCAGCAAAGAGCTTCATTCAAGAAGGAAAACCCTTGTAAATTCTTATACTCTAAATACGCGTTTAATTTTTGGTATCATTCATTCACTTGGTTAGGTTACCTTAATCGTTCGTCTATGACATTTGTATTCGTTACAATGGTTATTGGCTAATACCTTTAGGTATTAGCCATGTTTATGAAGATTTAATGTTTGGTTTGCCTATCTAGATTGTTTATTACTTGTTGCATGTTAATTATGTTTATCACATGATGTATGTTTATGTTTGATTATGTGTTTCATCTATCATTTAACTAGATCTAGTTTATGGACCAAGTAGGTTAGAGTCCGGGAAAGAACTGCATATAGGTTTAAGTGACTCTGGAATTATAGGACTGTAAATTTAACTCGCTAGTGTTTCCCCTGGTTTTAAAGGGTGGTATAGCTAAGTGGTGACTTAGGAATTACAAATACACCCTACAACCTTACTTGGACCACTACTAACCGTGAACTACCAGCATATACGATTCGATTAAACATAAGTGGGTAAATTTTTGATGAGCTAGGCTTTAGTATTCACCATTATTGGATTCCTAAGATAGATTATAATTAACTGATGTATGCTTATGAGACATTCAATAGGATTAATTGAATAACGTTTAGGAAGAAGTCCCACCTAAACATTATGAATGATATAACACCAACTTAGTAGAAAAATCATTGCACATTAGACAAAAACCTACGCTCTATCAGATTAAACATGGTTAATACGTTTCCTTACATTAGCTTGATCGCTTCTTTATCTTCTGTCTATCAAATTGTGTGTGCTAATTGTCATCAAAACATTAGGTTTGATAACTAAACCTCGTACTAGTCTCTCAGGCTGAAATCCCCTATTTACCATTAGTTTAGGTTTAACTTAGAATAATGTAGAATAACTTAGAATACCTTAGGACTAACTTAGACAAGTAAAATACTGATAATTAAGTGTTGACGTTCTCGCTCTTAGTGATCGACACCCTACTTACCAACTAGTCTAAGATTGATCAGGTACATTATCCGTAAGTGTTTCTCTATAGATAAAGTCAGTAAAATATAAATAGTAAAACTTGATAACATAAATTAATACCTACACTACAATAAGAAGCACATCAATAATATTATCTCCCAAACTATCTAGGAAGAATTAATTGCAAATTTCGCGAGACGAGTAAAGGAAGTCACCTATAATGACTTCTCAGCTTGTAACCCACCATCTTACTCTGGAGAAAGCAATCCCTTTCTATGTCACAGATGAATTCAAGATGTTGAGGGAGTATTTGATACAAGCAAATGTCCTGAAAAATTATGGGTCAAATTTTTAGTTAACCTTCTTTGCGGTCTAGCAAAAGAATGGTGGAATTACACTCTTGCTGCAAATGGCCATAATGTTGCCCAAAATTTGTCATGGAATGAATTTAAGGAGTTATTCTTTTAGAAGTTCAACCCATAGGCTAAACCTAAGAATATCCAAAGGGACTTTATAAGCACTCATCAGGCAACGCAACAAACCGTGCATGATTTTTCCATTACATTTCTTGATTGGGCACGTTTTCTACCTGAATATGTTAATGCTCAGAAGTTGCTTATGAACCATTATGTTGATATGCTTAAGAAGGAGATTTGTGAGTCTATTTCAGCAAAGTATTGGAAGAACATGGATGAGCTTATGAATCCAGCCTTGAAGCAATAACAAAAGACCAAGACGCGCGAGCGATCTCCACCAAAAAGAAGGATTGAACAAGGTGGTTCTTCTAGTAAGAAGTTCAAGTCTAATGAAACCTATCCAAGGTTCGAGGGGAAAGGATACCCACAGTGTACCAATTGTGGAAAATTCCATCCAGGTGAGTGTCGCACGGGTAGCAAGACATGTTACAGTTGTGTCAAACATAGCCACATAAACAAAGAATGCCCTAAACCTACATAGATTTGTAAGAAATGTTATCAACCGAATCATATGGCTGAGTCATGCCCAACACTAGACCACCTCCTCCTCCCTGACCATAAGAGCCAAGAAGGAACACGAATAGACGTAGGGCGCCACTAGCACCTAAACCATCTAGAGCCCCTAGTCTTGTTGGACTCTAAAGATAACAAAGTCCTCCAATTCGTGTTTATCAGATGATGACAACTAAAGAAGCTAAAGAGGCACCCGACGTTGTGGCATGTACCTTTTTCGTAAACCTATTACCTGCTCGAGAGCTATTTGATTCTGGTGCAGATAGATCCTTTGTATCAGAATTGTTTAGTTGAAATTTCATTGTGCCAATCAGCCAGCTTAAACCCCCCACCCCATTAGATATAGAGATAACAAATAGTAAGATTATACATGTGGCGAATGTTTTATTAAAATTGTGAAGTAGAAATTGACAATAAAAATATAACACCCCCATTTTTGACATATAGCAGCGGAAGCTAATCTGGGGTATTATTTCATAGTACAATAGTCATAATCAGTTCATAATCATAGAAATGACTCAAAAGAGACATTTTAAAGATAATTTATCATTATTATTTCATCAGACGTTTTTACATAAATTAGAGGTCCTAAAATCAACATGAAAACTGAAAGTTTTTGAATGATAACGTTTAGACATCTTCATAGTCCGTGAACACTCCGTGCATAAACGATGCTCAGTTACCTAGGATAAAACATGCTAAAAAGCGGTCAACCAATGGTTGAGTGATATTCATAGGTTTATGGTAAACAGTTTGAATACAAATTATTATAGAAAATAGTATTATTGCCTAAGCTCATGCACCGAGACCTGAGATAATCAATAATCACAATAAGTTTCCCTAACGGGTTTGCCTTTGCAAAACCGATAGTGGTTTCAAATTGAAGTGTGTTTGGTTAACGGGAAAGTTATAGGTACACCAATGGGGAAGCTCAGTCCCATATAGATCTATTCACAGCATTCGCGCTTACTTCGAAAAGTAATTAACGGTTCATGATAGTGGGGTCTTAATGGTAAAAGTAATGACTTAGGCAATAATATATCAGGATAGCATACAGTTGGGAATAAATACTGTATTCATGTTTTATAGCATGGTATGTCCCCTCGCGGGGTTTATGAATAAACATTAGAAGATTTAAAAATGTGTCGGCTATATAAAACTAACCCTTAACAAGGGAAATTGATTTGATGGAAAAAGTATATTTAAGATGTATTGGTAACGACTTCGTCACGCAACTAGGGGTAATATGTCAAGTATTTGTGTGATGGTTTATTTATCAAAACTCCTTTATAAAGTTTAACATATTACTTTGATTTATTAATTTATTACTTTGATTCAAAACTTTGAGGAGCCAGGACACTTTAAATCGTAAATCCAACAAACTCATCAAAACGTATTCCCAAATCCTTATATGAAGATCCCTAGTAACATGATACGATAAGATTTTAAGTTTCTTCAAAAGTTAGTCGAAGATAAATTACGTTAAATATATAACGTAATTGTTTTATAATACGCCGATCGATGATTAATAACGATTAATGTGTCGGGTTTTAATAAAATTGGGTTTTATAATATTAATATATATTTTTATAATTTATATAAAATTATTATATTTTATATTTTCAAGTTTGCAAAAATGGCAATATATACCCTTGGTTTATAAACTTTTACAAGTTTAGTCCTTTATATATAAAGTATATATAATTTAAACCTTTAACTTTAGAACTTGGCAAGATAGGTCCTTATAGTTATAACTTTAGAATAATGACATTTTCATCCCATTTAGTTATAAATTTCAGAAAGTTACGATATATACCCCTAGCATGGAATACTTTTGCAAAACAATTCCAAAAAGCCATGCAAGCTTATTTTAGGATTCCAAATGATATTTGCAGGTTATAGCTTATTATAATAAGCTAAAACAAGATGTTCTAATGTAACAAAAGTTTAGAATAAGGATTTGTTAGTAAGAAAATCAAAACGGGTTGTTTTTAGGGTTTTAATAAAAAACACATGGGTTTAAGGATTCAAGGCTTCAAAAAAGAGTTTATATATGATCTTAAAAGTATTATGAACATTCTAATACAGATTATAAGCTTATTGAACAAGATTTTGAGCTTACTTGATCTAAAATGGGTCGAAAGGGGGTTTTCGAGTTCGTACGCCTAGTAATGACTTCAAGGGTTATTTTTTCTTGATTCTTAGCTTCTATTTTGAGCTTAGGGACTTCACTTGACCTTGCTTGATTAAGCTAGAACTCCATTTGTGTGTGTATTGAAGTTTTGAGGTGTGAATGAAATGTATGTGTATGTATGCGTATATATAGTGCTGGGAAAGCCTTAGTGCCCAAGTTTTCTTGGTGTGTTAGCCAAGGGTTATAGGTAGATAACTAAGGAAGGCTTAGTGATGAGTATGGAGAGCTAGGATACTAGATTTGAAAAGTGTAAGGGTTTTGAAGGGGTTCGGGTACAAAGGAGGACAAGTAGGTGCCAAAGCAAGACTTGGTTCTTAAGGGTGGTGATAGAGGTGCTTGTAAGCTACTTGGGGTGGTAGTAGGTTAGTCATAGAGGTGCTTGAGGTGTTAGGGTGCTAGCTTAGGAATAAAAATAGGTAAAAAGAAAGAAAAAAGGGTGACGGGTTGATTTGATTTTGAGTTAGGGTTTTAGGGTTTAAATTCATGTTACAGTTAGGGTTTAAGATAGTTTAGGGTTTAGGATTAGTGTTTGGATTAAGGTTTAGGGTTTAGGATTAAGGTTTAGGGCTTTGTTTTAAGGTTTAGGGTTTTGCTTAGGTTTAAAGTGAAATTAGGATTTTAGGGTTTCGTTTAGGGTTTATGGTTTTAGATTAGAGTTTTAGGATGAATTAAGGTTTAGATTTAGGGTTTAGAAGTCATGCATTAAGTGCTTGTACCTTG